>JAHKKF010523185.1:17644-28318 GCA_019740295.1 Labeo calbasu | reverse complement strand
AAAAAATGTTTGCAATTCTTAATGTCATCACTTAACTGAGAAAGTATGGTCATATCTATTAATTCTACCCTCTTCACCTGTTACGTCTTGCTTTTAAATTATAACCTTTTTCACGTTACAAAGTTCAAAAGGTTCTGCAGAACAGGAATGACCCACTTGCTCCATAACACAAAGCTTGTTTTTCCCCAAACAGGTAGTCTGATATCTGCTCCGGCCGTCCACTGCTTTAATTGTGTGAGAAAGCATCTGTTTTTCAACATGTCGGTGCTGGAGGATGTTGAGCAACTCTCTTTTGCGCAGCTGGAAATGAAGTTCAAACAGGATCTGGCTCACCTGGGACCGCATGTTTTCAGCGTGGACCTGTACAGAGTTTTAAGGACCACGCTGAAGGGAGTGACTCATGAGTCCAGCCGTAAATTACTCCTGTCTCAGTCGCTCGGGCCTGGTGCGCACACTTCTGTGCATGTCAATCTGACCGAACTGGCCGAAACCTGGAGAAAACCAGGTAAGAACTACGGTTTGCAAATTGAGCTGCAGCTTACGCGCTTCAGCAACATGCTTCAGGAGCATGCATATGTGAAAAGCCCACATTCAGCTGTCCAAATGGCTCAAATCCCGGAGTTGCACGCTTCTCTGGTGGTGGTGTCGTTGAATCCGCTTCAGTGCAGGTCCAGAAGAAAGCGAAGTGCGGCATATTACTTACCCGTGACCCCCAGTAACGTGTGCAAACCCAGAAGGCTTTACATTGACTTCAAAGACGTTGGCTGGCAGGACTGGATCATTGCGCCTCAGGGATATTTGGCCAATTACTGCCATGGAGAGTGTCCTTTCCCTCTGAGTGAAAGTTTGAACGGGACCAACCACGCCATCCTGCAGACGCTGGTCCATTCATTTGATCCTAAAGGGACGCCTCAGCCCTGCTGCGTTCCCATCAAACTGTCCCCCATCTCCATGCTCTATTACGACAATAATGATAATGTGGTTCTGAGACATTATGAAGACATGGTGGTGGATGAGTGTGGATGCAGATGAACTTAAATTTATTTTAAATGCAATTATCTTTGTTAAACATATTAAAATGGTGATTTATACTTGAGAAATTTATGACATGGTGGGAAAATGTGGATGCACAAGACTGACTTGTTAAAAATAAAATTCATTTTATAACAATTGGCTTTTGCTTTTTTTCTAACATTGTTTAAACGGTTTTTAATGTTTTACACCAGTGAAATGTTTAATGTTTTAATTGTGCATTGGACCTGAATTGCAATCTGTGTATCATAGTTGTTCATATCATGAGGACAAATAAAATTCCTAGTTTTAGAGTGTTTTGGTGAATTTGGCCCTCCAAAATAAGTGAACATAAAACTGCAAAAATAAAATTTAATTACATTTAAATAAGTTCAAAAATGACACGTAGTAGATTTTTATTTTTTTTAATGTTAAAGGAAAAAAATAGTAATTGGTAATTAAAACAGATTAACATGTTTGCATACAAAATATAACTTGCATATTTCATATGAAATTATATATAGGTGTTTATGTAGTCACATTTTATATGATCTGCAAAACACTTGTACATTTGTTGACTCTTCCATTTTTTGCAATATAACATTAAATAGGCTCTGAATTACAATCGGTATATTATAGCATTTCATATCATGAGGACAAATAAAATTCATAGTCTTAAATTAGTGTTTTTGGTGAATTTGGCCCTCCAAACGAATACGGTTTTGTAAATAAGCTAACACAAAAACTAAACTCGTAGCTGAAATTTACACAGATTAAAAAAAAATACAGTAATTTAAATGCATTTATATATGTTTACATATAAAATATTGCATGCATATTTTATATGAAATTAAATATAGGTTTATATATATATATATATATATATATATATGTGTGTGTATGCATATAGTTTTATATGATGTATCTGCAACATAATTCTACTTTTTCGCGTTTTCATAACAGTCCCATCATGGAAAATTTTAAATGGGCTCTTTAATGGTGAGTTGTGACGTATTAACCTATTTTATAGTTTATATATACAGTAGTCAACATTTAAAATGGATCAAAAAAAGTTCATCAAAGTTGTTCTAAGACAAGAACAGGTATTGTTTTGGTTTTAGGACAACTTTGATGAAAGGTTTTGATCCACTTCAAGGAATATTCACTAGACCAAAAAGTGTGACAACTAGCCCCGGTCTCCTAGTTCACATTAACTGTTGTTGCCACAAGTTGGCGCACTGGCTCTGAATATGAACGCTAGGTAGTGAGCGTCCTTTTTATTTTTAAGTTACTTATTAATATTTGGGATCTAAATATACTCTGCAATCTAAATATAATCTGCAATACCAAACTAAATGTACTGACCAAGTATGTTTGATTAAATGTAATAAATCCCAACGGAATCAAATCAAGCACAAACTTAACATTTTTCCCTCGGTCACTTAATTAGAAGATCTCTGAGCTCTCCAAAGGCGCTTTTGACCACATGAACCCCTTCACGTCCAGAGCTGATGAATTCTGTCATGACATCAGAGAGTTAAACATAAAGACACACGAGGAGAGAGAGGGAAAGAGTGAGAGAGAGAGACGCTGTTGCACACTTGCGCACTGCGCGTAAAGGACACACACGTACCCAAACCCTCGCCGTGACTCGTTTCGCTCCTAGCAAGGGAAGAAACTTTTGTTTTGTCAATGAAGTGGACTTTTATACGCGCACTTCCCTTCGTTTCAACACCTACGGCTTGTCTTTGTACAGCGGTGACGGTAGAATATGTGTAAGAAGAGGCGGGCGTTCCTGTGGAAGTCTCCCACTGTTTTCTGCAGATAAACAGCTTTTGGTGATCTGTAAGATGGAGCTGAGTGAAACGGGGAATTATAAAAGAGGAGCAGCGTTATGTGAAGACCCCTCCAGAATGAGTTGATCATCTCACGTGCCATGAACAAAAAATCATCTGCGCTTTGGAGTTCAAACTGGACTTTATTTGAAGGTCCTGCACTTGTACACCTACGAAGAAGTTCGCGAATGCACTCGATTATCCTTCTTATTTAAGAGATTTTGCATTTAAGTTCGAATGCCCGCGAGTTTTGTACTTTTGTTAACAGTTGTGTTATTTTAAGAGCGCAAATCTACTATTATGACAGGCTTTGGCTCATGGACCTTCTCCTATCCAGATGGATCTAGCGCAGGTCTGCGTTCCTCCTTAAAGCGGCTTTTAAGGTGGCTTTGATGCGCGAAGGATCCTCCAAACTCTCGCAATGGCTCGATCAAACACGGAATATGGTCACATCTCCTGGCCTGAGCCCATCTGATCTCGTTCGTCACTGATCTGTCAGGTTTAGCGCGATCATGGTCTCCTCCGGCTGCGCTCTGATGGTTCTGATGGTCACTCAGGTGTTCTTCGGAGGCTCCAGTGGACTCGTACCCCAGATCGGCCGGTCCTCTCTGTCTCAGGATGTCCTACACGCGTTTGAACTTCGACTTCTGAGCATGTTTGGACTCAAACAGAGACCGAGTCCCAGCAGGTCTGCGGTGGTTCCGCAATACATGATGGACTTGTACTCGATGCACTCGGTGAACGCGGAGCAGAGCAACAGCAACAGACCCAAGGGATCCTTGGGGAAAGGCTCGGAAAGATCTGCCAGCCGCGCGAATACTATCAGGAGCTTCCACCATGATGGTAAGCAAGTGTTTACTTCACGAAGTCGCCCTTTCCACCTCTTCGAAATTCCTGCTTTTCTTTCTTATCTGCTTTATCCTTCATGCCTGACAGGAATTGAGATTACCTACAAGCTGTTTGATGAGGAAATGGCAGTTTATGTATACAAAGTTTCTGTAGTCTGTACAGTCTTAAAAGTTTGTTTTAAAGTTACATATGGTGTAGGGTTACAGGTGCATTTTTTTTTTTGTTCTTTCTTCCTAATTTAGTTTTAATTCTATATATTTTTTCTTTCATCTCCCTACCTACTATTGTATACATTCGTACTGAATAAATAAAATGTAACGTTTTTAATTTAATTATTTATTTTAATGTACATTTCATTGGTTTTTATCATTACTACTACTACTACTTAGAGCTTTTTCATGTAGCTAAAGAGAGATTTAGAATGTGTTTATGCAAAAAGCTTTGCAATGAACTAGAAATGCACTTTGTGTCAGTTTACCACCTCTTAAGTAATCATGTTGTGTTAACCGTGATAAGTTATCGCTTTTAAGCATTTTAAACCAGTTAGATGTCAGTAAAAGTCACATCCTGTCAATGAGTGTAAACAAAAAGTTACAAGCAAAGCTTCCCATGAACCTTAAAATTGATTCTCTTCCAGAATCCATGGAGGACCTGTCCAGTTTGAGCGGAAAGACGACTCAGCGTTTCCTCTTCAACCTGACCTCCATCCCGGACGAGGAGTTTGTGACGTCAGCGGAGCTGCGGATTTTCCGAGAGCAGGTCGTGAGCAATGGCAGTGAGGGATTTCACCGCATTAACATTCACGAGATCATCAAACCGCCCGGTTCCTTTCAGGAGCCGATCACGAGACTCCTGGACACCAGGCTGGTTCAGCACAGCTTGAGCAAATGGGAGAGTTTCGACGTGAGCCCCGCCGTCACGAGGTGGACCGCGGACGGGCACCCCAACCACGGCTTGGTGGTGGAAATAGTACACCCGGACCGCGCGGAAGAGGACTCCAAAAGACACGTCCGCGTCAGTAGGTCCCTACATGACAGAGAGGACACGTGGCCCCAAATGAGGCCGCTGTTGGTGACCTACAGCCACGACGGGAAGGGAAACGTGCTGCACTCTCGCGAGAAGAGGCAAGTGCGGACAAACAAACAGCGGAAGAAGCACAAAGCCAACTGCAGGAGACATTCCCTCTATGTGGACTTCAGCGACGTGGGGTGGAACGACTGGATAGTCGCCCCGCCGGGCTACCATGCCTTTTACTGCCAGGGCGAGTGCCCGTTTCCACTGGCGGACCACCTGAACTCCACCAACCACGCTATTGTGCAGACACTGGTGAACTCCGTGAACAGCAACATTCCCCGGGCCTGCTGCGTTCCCACGGACTTGAGCCCGGTTTCTCTGCTCTATCTGGACGAATACGAGCGGGTGATCTTAAAAAACTACCAGGACATGGTCGTGGAGGGCTGCGGATGCCGCTGACGCCCGGACGCCTACAGACACTTTATTTTTCCCAATACTAAACTTTATTTATAATAAAGTAAACACATATTTTGGAGAAGTATATAAAGATATATTTATGTTCACTATTGGGAAAATAAATATTTTAATCAGAGTTAAACGAACATTTTCTGATGTACATTTCGCGTATGAAGTATTCGTATTTTGTATTTATTTCTACCGCAGTCATTTTTATTGAATAGTTGGTGACACTTTACAATCCCATTACGCTCTTAAAATAAAGGTTCCAAAAGGGTGTTTTTGCAGTGATGCCACTGAAGAACCATTTTTGGTTTCCCAAAGAACCTTTCAGTGAACGGTTCTTTAAAAGAACTAATTTGAAGAACATTTTAAAAATCGAAAGAAACTTTTTCTGCATTCGAAAAGTTCCATGGAACCATCGATACCAATAAAGAACCTTTATTTTAAAGAGTGTAGTTAACGTTAGCCAATGCATAACTAACAATGCAAAGCAATACATTCGTTCACCGTTAATAAAAATACTGTTAATGTTAGCTTAGGTCCATTAAATAATGGTAACATGGAACTTTATTTTAATAATGCATTAGTAAATATTATAAGATTAATAAATGATGAATCAAAAAGTTTTGCATTGTTAGTTCATGACCCTGGACCACAAAAACCAGTCATAAGAGTCAGTATTTTGAAACTGAGATTTATACCATTTCTATCATCTAAAAGCGGAATAAAGAAGCCTTCCATTGACGTATGGATTGTTATGATGGGACAATGTTTGGCCGAGATGCAACTATTTGAAAATCTGGAATCTGAGGGTGCAAAAAAATCACATTTAAAGTTGTCAAAATGTTGTAAGCAATGCATTTTACTAATCAAAAATTAAATTGATATATTTACAATAGGGAATTTACAAAATATCTTCATGGAACATGATCTTTACTTAATATCCTAATGATTTTTGGCATAAAAAAACCCGTATAATGTATGTTTGGCTATTGCTACAAATATACCTGTGCTACTTAAGACTGGTTTTGTGGTCCAGGTTCACAAATGGAACTTTATTGTAAAGTGCTGCCACATTTTTAATGCATAAACAAAGAAAATAGCTTCTTCATGGAAAAATCTTTATTTACGCAATGCAAAATGCAAAAGGTACTGGCCTTGGTGGAAATGCATTATATGCAGTAATGCATTAAATGCATTAAAATATATTACAAAGCACTTGCCACTGAAAATGCATTGGCCAAATTGAACCAAGTTCCATCAATTGATCTGTAATTCGCAGTGCAGTCGGAGCCAGTGTTTTAGAGATGCGGCAGTAAACGTGAATGCACTTATTTCAGACCAATGTGACAGGTAGTTGACACTGAATGCTCAGGAAATTAGCCGGTGTGAGTTTAGTCCCACAGTATGAGCTCTTGAAATCGACCTATTGCCTGGAGACAATGACTATTGTGTTTCTTCACACGGGTCCTTATGCGCCGGTTGCGTAAAGGTGGCTTCCTCCAGCTTTATATTGAAGTCTCGCTAATTAAGAGCCATTCACTACATGGTGCTCTAAAGTCAAAGCTGGGAAGTGTTTAATTAGAGGGACGTTGTTTAAAACGTGAGGATTGCCATGTAATTAAGTTGCTCAAAATAAAGAGTGAAGCATGCAGAATGTATACGCTGACAGAAACGAATATAGCATGACGTTCTTTTAAAGCTTAGGACGTCGAAGGTCAGAAACAAACGCAGTTTGAACCATAAACATGCTAGAGCTGCAAGCTCCAGGCTCCAGTTCAAAATCAGATGCATTTCTGCAAACATGACTAGATATGAGTCTTATCTAGATTTTTATATGCAATTTTAAAACTGAAGGATATTCAGCGTACGTGCCCTTTAGCAACGTCTACTTATCCCTTGTGAATCATTCTCCACGTCGGCCATAGAAAATACAGTCTGTGAAGAAGCGGAGCTTTTATTGGGTTGTCTTGAGGTTAAACGTACGTCAAAGGAATCACAACTTGACTTTCTTATGGATCATAAAGCAAGACTGTGGGAAGTACGGCTTTCCTCTCGCAGGCAGGTTTCTCTGAAATGTAACGTGTTACGCACCGCTGGTAAAAATGCCTTGATGTCGAACTATTTGAAAATGGACAGTTTGAGTTCATTAAGGGGTCGGTAACAGTATGGCGCTGGGCTATAGGGCATATGGACGCTTCAAATGAGCATGTATGGTTTACAGATGTTGGGAAGACACACCCTACCTATCAAGATGGTTACTGAGAGCAATATGCGCATGCAGCGCTTCAACTGCGCAGATAAACCAATGAAAACGTGCACGCGGAGAGTTCGATTCTCATGACAACGCGCAGATGTTATGATGCCCAGGATTCCTGCGGCATTCCTGAGATAAGGTGGCCAACACGATCGTCTTTATGATTCATAATTAGTGTCGAGATTGCTTTAATGACCGAGATAAGAGCACGGAACGCAGAGAATCGTCATCTCCGATGGCAAGAATGGTGATCAGCTGCTTCACATGTGATTCAGAGCCAAGTGCGTGGAGAAATTTTACGTTGGCGTGTGCCATGCCACATTTCGACCTCGATCTGATGGGAAAATGATAATGGTTTATAAAGAAGCTTACATAAACAGACATTGACTTCTGGATAGTAATCATACGTGGCTTTCAAAACAAGTTCTTACTGCTTGTCGTCAAACACTTTACTTGAAGCCTTCATTTATAATGCACTAGAAAAAGTATTTTTAATGCATTAATTATGACTTGTAATGCATCTTATAATATAGTAATAATGTATATTGTTGCACCTTTAGAAAGTATAACTGCATATATTATGCATTTTAAAATGGGTTACAATTATTTATGAAAATCTTGAGTTTATCTGCAAAAACGGATAACTGTTGTTTTTTTTTTTTTTAATTTTCAAAAATCGTGTTTATCATGTTTTTATTGTGTTACTTAGCTGTTTTTTTAGTTGTTTTTACCTAATCAACTGCTGTTTGATTGAGCTTAACTGAAATCCACAATGAAAAAACATGATTTTTAAGAATGGCGTTATTTGTTTTTGCAAATAAACTCTTCATAGTGCACATTATGAATACTTTTATAATGCATTATACATAAAGACTTCAATTACAGTGTTACCAGAATGATTTGTGATGATTTTATAATACGTTTTTACTGCTTGCCATCAAACTTTTCAGTAACAAGCCCTTATATATGCATATAATGCATTATAAAAGTATTTTTAATGCATAAACCGTGCATTGCAATGCACCTTATTGTAACCACAGTTATAATACATAAAATACTTTACCTAATCACTGTTACAGCTTTAGAAAGTGTAATGCATTAAAACACAACAAACATTTCTAATGTAACAAGGAATATGCACATATTATAATGCATTTTCACTTTGGTTACAGTTGTTTATGAAAATAAATAATGCACTGCAAGTTGCAACGTAAATCCTGAATATAATGCGTTATACATACCAAATTTTCTACTATTTAGTGTATTTTATATGCAGTGGTTCTCATCATTTGGTTGCATGCTTCCAGCGGCTAAAAAGTAACCTCATACGATGCATTGTGTTCTGTGCAAACCGTATTTATCCTAACATTTAATGTTACCTGGATTATATCGTCTTTTTATGTAGTTTTGTCTGTGATGTTGCATAACCTGTCCGTGTCGCACCTGTCTAAATTGAATAATAGCGACTGATGAATTTGTGCTGAAATACTGCTCGAATGGACACACGACCTTTGAGATTCACCCATAAAGATACGGGAAGCGTTTTCTCTCGTTTAAAAGCCGATAAGCCTGTTTATTTTGCTCGTTACAATATGCATGTCAGAGCAGTTTGAGAAGCACTGATGCAATACGAATCTGAACGTGCGTCGTGTCACGTGACCCGCGGCTGCACATGTGCACATGCGACCGGCTTGGCTGGAACACCAGCAGGCCTTGATTTCAGGCGAGTTTGATGGAGGGAATTTGTCCTGAAGCCTTTCATTTAGCTCATAACCGTGAACCAGGAACTCATCTGGACTGCATTTGCACCGTAGGGGCCTGACCACAGCGCAAGGAAATCATAGACCCAGAATTGCCGTGCTGCAGAGGCAGTGGCCAATTGCTGGTATTTTTATTTACTTCAGGAGGCAACGCGTTAATTTATATGCGTGCAAACATTAAACTTTGAATAGTCCTCGCAAAGCCAGCACCAGAAAATAGGTTCATGCCTGTGAGGGTATTAGACTCTTGCTAGTTTAATTGTTTGTTTTCATTACCCAAGTGTATAAACTTTGCATGAGCCAGCGAGTGTGGAAACTCCTCTCTCATGATGCATTACGGCGCGTTCGCGCCGTGCCGCGCCGCTCGAACATAATGCGTAGACTCATGCGCAGCTGTGGAGATATTCCGTCATTTTCAAAGTCCATAATTTCTGGACATGCAGACTACAGAATGATTCTGTCTGTACTGTATATTTACACAATAGCAGGCCATATGGCTTCATAAGGAGGTTGTACTGCAGCCATGGCAGCAGAATAAACGTAGTTTGACCAAAAAAGCGAGAGCGCTGTCATTTTTATACTTGGCCTGTTTGCTTAGTCCTAAACTAGTAGAACAGCATTTGACTAGAAACTTCTGCGCTCTATATGTGCGATGGGGGAGGTTTGTGCTGGTTTCTTTCTTGTGGTCTTGGGAAGGAACAATAAAGGATTAGTTTACCCAGAAATCTTTACTCACCCTCATGCCGTTCCAAACCCGTGTGACTGACTTTCAACTGTGAAAAACAGAAAAGCACCATTTCATCAAGTTCATACTGAACTTGGCATTGTGGTTTATGAACACTGCTGCTTCTGATGTTCCTCATTTGTAAGCTGCTTTGGATAAAAGCATCTGCTTATGAATAAATGTAAATATGATGCTTCGAGTGAAAAACAGACCCAAATTTAACCCTTGGGCTGTGCTGAAAATCCTTTAGCTAATGTGGATTTCCCTGTGAAAAATGACCAGCCTTTAAAAATTGCTACATATTATGCCCAAATCTTTCTGTCAACTTGTTCTTCTTTTATTTTGGTTAGTTTGGAACTTCTTGATTGTAGGACTCACTGATCTGAGGATGTTTACTTAAAGGAGAAGTCCACTTCCAGAACAACAATTTACAGATAATGTACTCACCCCCTTGTCATCCAAGATGTTCATGTCTTTCTTTCTTCGGTCGTAAAGAAATTGTGTGTTTTGAGGAAAACATTTCAGGATTTTTCTGATATGGTGCCCCGAGTTTGAACTTCCAAAATGCTGTTTAAATGCGGCTTCAAACGATCCCAGCCGAGAAAGAAGGGTCTCATCTAGAAAAACAATCAGTTATTTTCATTAAAAAAAAAACACAATTTAAATGCTTTTTAATCTCAAACGCTCGTCTTGTCTTGCTCTGCCTGAACTCTGTGTATTCTGGCTCAAGACAGTTAGGGTATGTCGAAAAACTCCAATCGTATT
>JAHKKF010523185.1:0-17594 GCA_019740295.1 Labeo calbasu | reverse complement strand
TCTTGTCTTGCTCTGCCTGAACTCTGTGTATTCTGGCTCAAGACAGTTAGGGTATGTCGAAAAACTCCAATCGTATTTTCTCCCTTAACTTCAAAAATTATTTCAAAATTATCCTACATCATTGCAGAAGTACCGACCCAAGATCAAACACCCTTAACAAAAAAGGTAAAACAACAATATAGGACGATTTTGAAGTTGAGGGAGAACACGACATATCCTAACTGTCATGAACCGGAAAAAAAACAGAGGTCGGGAAGAGCAAGTCGAGACGAGCGTTTGACATTAAAAAGTATATAAATTGTATTATTTTAACGAAAATAACCGATTGTTTCTCTAGATAAGACCCTTCTTCCTCGGCTGGGATTGTTTACAATCGCATTTGGGGTCGTTTGAAGCCGCATTTAAACTGTATTTTGGAAGTTCAAACTCGGGTCACCATATCAGTCCATTATATGGAGAAAAATGCTGAAATGTTTTCCTCAAAAACATAATTTCTTTACGACTGAAGAAAGAAAAACATGAACATCTTGGATGACAAGGGGTGATGTTCTGGAAGTGGACTTTTTCTTTAAAAAACTAAGGTGCGTAAGCTCAAATCAATGAGGCCAATCAGTCAGTTGCAAAAACAAAACCTGTGCTAATTGACAGAAAACAAGTTGATAAAAAGATTAAGTTTAATATTTGGTAGTTACATAGCATAACGAGAAATTTCTAAGCAATTTGGGGAAAAAATCCCCCAAAAAGTACAAAAGTTATACATTTTTGTAAGATGTTAAACTTTCAGTAAGTTTTAGTCTAATGCGATAACTTTTACTAGCATTTGCAGGGAAAATGAAAATCCTCTTGACACAAGTCAAGACAACTTTATTTATATAGCGCTTATACAATGCAGACAGTTTCCAAGCAGCTTTACAGTGATAAACAAGAACACACTGATTGAATGATGCAGACAAAATTGAATTCTGCTTTACAGCAGCTCTGAAAAGAAGGGTTGACAACATGAGGGTTAAGTTGTTTTTTGCTGAAAACCTTCCCTTCCACCACAGCTCTCGAATCTCATCGGTGCATGACACCAAATGGCATCGGCTTGCGTGCATCTCGTAACCAAACATGACATGCCAAGTATGAATGCATGCATGCACAAATGAGATAGCAGTCGCGTCGTTTCGGATGGAACGTAGTGTATTCAAAATGTTGTTTTTGTGTTGCACGGGAGTAAAAGGTCATGTGGGTTTGGAATGATGCGAGGGTGAGTAAATAGTGACTGAATTTGTATGTGTCCTTAAAGAAAACCACAAATTTATTTAGCAATTATTGACTCCGCGTGGCTTGTATTGATTTCTCCGAGCGTGAACTGACGTTTTTGGCTCTCGCGACTCGTAGGAAGCGTGTTTACATTCCAGCGGTCACAGTAAAGCCGTGGGTTTGTTCAGCATCGTCTCCAGGTGCAGAGGGATCGCTCAGGTAATTACAGAGGAAATTCCCTAACCACAGTGACACAGCCGGGTGATGAGCTCTTACTGTGTCATTTGACTATTCTTACGCATAAATCCTCAAATACCACCCTGTGCATGAGTCAAAAATGCCTGTTTGCTCACCGAACACACCCTTCAGCTGAAGTTACTCAAAGTAACTTCTCTTTGATGTGCCATGATCTCGTGTCTGTGTACAGAGTGTGCTTCAAAACATCTGCATCGTTGCTTTCCGCGTGCAACAGGATCTCGTTTGATATTTACTGTGAACTCTGACACTGCTAGAGGAAAAGGTTCTATTTTTCATTTTTCTAAATTGGTCATTTTAAATAATTGCCTTATTAAATAATTAAAAACATTTTATTTTATTTTCCATTATAATACATATTTTCTCACCAAACATTTAAAAAGAAGTTCGTATGATCAATGTCACAAATGTATTTATTTAAAATTCTAACATATTAATTCCAGATTCCGGAAGTAAAAATTTATTTATTTTGCTTTTTTTGTTAAAAATTATTTATATTAAATAATTATCCTTTTAAATAGTTTAAATAATTTAAAATACATTTTTGTATTTTAGTATAAAAAGTTCATATGGTCAACAGCACAAATTTGTTAACTATATTACTGATCTAGAAATGTACTTTTTTATTATTATTATTATTTTAAGCCATAACATTTCTTTTTTATTATTATTTTATTCAAATGCTAAATTTCCAAGTTTTATTTCAATTTTCAATTTTCCTTATTTTAAAATAATTATATTAAATAATTACCTTTTTAAATAGTTAAAATTAATTTAAAATACTTTTTTCCCATTATAATATGTATTCTCAACAAAAACATTCCAGTATAAAAAGTTCATCTGGTCAATGTCACAGATTTGTTAATTGTATTACTGATCTAGAAATGTAATTTTTTATTATTATTATTATTTTAAGCCATAACATTTATTTTTTATTATTATTTTATTATGCTAAATGTCCAGGTTTTATTTCAATTTTGGATTCCAGATTTCAGAGGTAAAACAATGCATTTATTGTGCTTTTTTTTTAAAATAAATATATTAAATAATTACCCTTTTAAATAGTTAAAATAATTTAACATTTTTGTATTTTTTTCCCCATTATAATATGTATGCTCAACAAAAACATTCGAGTATAAAAACTTCATATGATCAATGGCACAGATTTGTTCATTTGGGTGTGTGTGTATATATATATATATATATATATATAATATTTTAAAACATATTATATAGTAAATAATATTTAAAATATATTAAATATATATTTAACTAAACTGATAATTTGAAATTATTCTATTTATTTCTATTATAATATATATATATATATATATATTAATGAATTTTTTTTTTTATTTGACTGAAAAAAAGAGTTCACATGGTCAGTATCACAAATGTATTAATTCTGTTAGTTACCTAGAAATTATTTTATTAAAATGTTACAGTCCAGGAATTAATTTCAAATTAATCACTTTTTCAAATTATTATCTTAGTAGGTTATTTAAATAATTANTATATATTTTTTTTTTTTTATTTGACTGAAAAAAAGAGTTCACATGGTCAGTATCACAAATGTATTAATTCTGTTAGTGACCTAGAAATTATTTTATTAAAATGTTACAGTCCAGGAATTAATTTCAAATTAATCACTTTTTCAAATTATTATCTTAGTAGGTTATTTAAATAATTAAATATATTGCTATTTTTTTATATTTTTGATTATTATTTATATTATCACCAAGTAAATCTTTGAGTGAAAAAGTTAATATCACCAGTGTATTTACTGTATTAGTGACTTTGAAATCTTCATTTAATGTCAGATTTTTTTTTTTTTTTTTATAATTTTTATATCTGATCAAAAGGCCAAAAACCTCAGGTTTTAATTCTAGTAGCCTCAGACTTTTAATCTAAATCATTTGCATGCATCATAAAATGAAAAGTTAAATTTTGTGCAGTATTATTATGCTAAAAGCTTGATTGCAACCTGCCAAGTCAAGTTTAGCACCTTCAAATACGGTCATTTAGTGCAGATGTGCCGTAGCAATGATAACAGCGCACGAGAGAGTACGTGATTCACGGGTCAGATTTCACGTGAAGACACTTGTGACGCGTCAGCGCGCATCACCGGCGCATACTTGAAGCCTGCAATGAGCCTTGTGCTCTCCGACAAGTGCTTCTCCCGTAAAGCTGTCAAATTCCCTTTCCAACATAAACATCTGATGTCACGGAGCAACCATGGGAACGTAAACAAATTATACGCTGGGGCTTTTTTGTCACTGTCAAATTCTGGACACGCTCGCTCTGCGCAAATCGCACCGAAAGCATAACGTTATTGAGTTCAAACCCTCGCTTTTAAAAGGCCGCCACTTGCCAAGGCCCCAAAGAGCGTTCCAGAAGCGTTGGCCTCCCGATCGGCTAGCAACAGGAACCCTCCACCATAACAAACACACCCAGGTTCCCTCCAGCTCTGACAGTCAGCTGTCGGTGCTGTAGATACAGCAGACCTGTAATTTCATGTGCAGTTGGCTGTCTCCGTGGAGATTTATTTTGTGTAAATACATGCTTTACTTCCACTGGGTCTCACCAGCAGATGGCAACCATTAGTCCATCTGACTTGAAACAAAACACAGGCCCGATATAAATACTTCTGTGCCGACCACTTCGACGTGTGTGATCAGGTCCTCAAACCGGAGTCGCGTTGAATACGAGAGCCTGGTTTAGCTCCTAGGTTTTCTTGAGTCATGCTTTCCTGCATTTTGCGCATGCCAAACTTTTCCAGAATGCATGCGGCACCTGTCATTTCTTCAGCCCGTGCCTTCAAATTATAAGATTTAGGGTCAGCGACTCTGACTGTGACACCAAAATTGGCTTTTTTTTTTTTTTTTCTTTTTTTTTTTGCATGCATGCACGGTCCTGCGAATGATTCACTAGTGCACATTATTCCAAATTAAAAAAAAACCTGATTGTGATCTTTCATCAACTCGCTCCACGACTTTGCTTTTCAGCTGACGTCAGCCCTCTTACTTTTCAGCCCTCCAATCAATCCCCACCGGATAAAATCAAACCCCGCCTCGCATTTTTTCTCGCAAATATGTCAAATGACAAGAAATGGGCTGCGACTCGTGTTGACTTTGGCCGATTTAGAAATGGTCTTCCTCGCTGAGAGGTTGCATGTTTTCATTTTTCTGACATGCAAATCTCAGTTATTATTAGCAGCGATGACTTGATAAAATCCCCAGCGACGGGTCACGAACTATGCGTGCGTTTGCATTCATGCATGAGGCATTTCTACTGTAAACGCGCTGTTATGTCATCGTGAACTATTGCACGATGATGTTTTAATGACATCACCTGGAAAACACTGACCGTTCCAACCCGCAGTCTGATTTCACCTTAAATTATTATCGTGAGCGCACAAACGGCGAAGCATTAAGGCTTATTAAAGTGCTATCAAAAGCAGCTCTGGCTGTGACTAAGGTCTAATTATCTCCTCCGCTCGTCCAGGTATAAAGCCTTTCGCGGCCACTCCCCTGTCGTCCAGCCCATTAAAACAGGGCCTGGTTTCAAAGGGCTTTAATATTAGAAAGAGTTGGCGGAGATGTCAGTCTCTCGGCTGTGGGTTTTGCATTAGTGTCAAGCTCCCAGCTGGAGTTGCCCCTGGGAAGAATGCAAGTATCTTACACCCTGTCTTTGTGCCTCATTACGGCACGTCCAGAGGCAGCTGGGAGGGGCGGGATCGGTTTCCCTGGGTGGTGGTGGTGCAGATTTTCCAAAAGCCTTCCTATTCTACAAGCTACATGAGTGTTAAAAGACAAATCAGTGCTGTTATTTGCATAAGGAATGACTATGTAGTCTTACCGCCATTAATCACTGCAGACTGAGTGTGCGGTTTTCTGCTGCTTAACGTAATCTTAATCGCTTTTAACTTCCACAGCATGAGCCTGTGGATGTAAATCACCTGTATAATAATGGAGCATTAATGTAATGGCTTTACACTATTTCTTGGTATTTTGGTCTTGTTTTCTAGTACAAACATCTAAAAAAAGATGAAAACAAATCTGCCAATGCGATCAGAAAAATATCTTTTTTTCTTTTTGAATTAGGTTTATTTCTCTATGGACGCCCGTTTCCGCCACTGCTTAAAAATAAAAAAAAAAAGGTAATTGTGACTTTTTTTCTCAGAATTTCGTGATGCAAATTCACAGTTCTGACTTTTTTTCTCAGAATTCTGAAATAAACTCACAACTGAGAGTTCTAAAGTCAGAATTGTGAGATATAAACTAAATTTTGAAAAATAAAGTCAGTACTGTGTGATATAAACTCACAATTGCGAAAAAAAAGTCACACTTCTGACTTTTTTTTTCTCAGAATTGTCAAATAAACTCACAATTACGAGTTATAAAGTCAGAATTTCGTGATATAAACTTGCAATTGCGAGGTAGGTCAGAATTGTGAGATATTAACTTGCAATTCTGTAAACATATCAGTATTTTTTTCTTAAAATTCACAAGTTTATATCTCACAATTCTGAGAAAAAAGTCTTTATATCGAGCTTATATCTTGCAATTCTGACTTTATAACTCGGAATTGAGAGTTTATATCTCACAATTCTGAGAAAAAAGTTAGAATTGTGAGTTTATATGATGCAATTCTGATGTGAACTCAAAAAAAGTAAGAATTGTGAGAAAAATCGCAATTACTTTTTCTAAGTAAATTCAGTGGCGGAAACAGGCTTCCATATTTTTCTGACCCACTGGCAGATTATTTTTTCTTATTTCACACATTTTTTTCTGAAAACTAGACTTAATATCTTATGTCATTTTGCTTGTATTTAGATTGAAGAATGTTTAGATATTTGTAGTGAAAAACAAGACAAAAATACTTCATTTTTTGCAGCGTATGTTTGCTAGATGTATATATGTTAGTTGCCAACAAAAGAGTATAGTACGAAATCACTGACATTTGTTTGCCATAAAGGTTTTGAAGGAGAATAACCCTTTGAGTATATAGACTGAAGCTAATTTTGTTTTAGCATTTAGCTGCACTGATAAAAATGTTTTTTTAGTTCTAGCTCTTTAAGACCAGAAACATACCTTATACAGAGAGCTGCCTTCAACTTTTGTGCCAGGATTTCTAAATTGTGTAAAATATCTTGTTTTCCCTATTGATGTGAACTCTACAGTCTTAATAATTTGTATGTACGCATATTTGCATTGCTTTTACCGTTCTTTGTAAATACCGCCCTTTCTCATGCCACGATTGGTCCGTTATGTAGAATGCCTGCACGCTATTGGTCAAACTACTTTTCAGTCGTTAGCTTCAGCACGTTTGAAAACAGAAGAAAACAAAGCCAAAACCCAGGCATTTCAGGCAATTTAGAGGACATATTCGAGAAAAAAAGAGAACGTATGGTTACCTCAGTTTGCGAACTTGGCGAAATTCTCTTCAGGATGTTAATTCGTCATGACAGAAGTCGATCTGAGGAGTTTTCTGGCAGCCGTATCGCCCCCATGTGGTAAGACATTTCAAAAGCCTTGTTTAGACTATCAAATTCGTGTTTAGCAAGTGTGAATGGCAAAAAAATCACATTAAAATACATTTTTTTACAAATCCGTTTCAAGCTGCATTCATGTGGTTTGAATTCAAATTCAAATCGCATACATGGAAATTCGTTTAACACTGTAAACCTTGTAAAAGTTTTCAAAACTCAAAAAATCTGAGGTAACCCTGCTGGAAAAAACAGCTAAAACCTGCCTAAGCTGGTTGGCTGGTTTTATCTGTTCAGCAGGCTGGTTTTAGAGGGGTTTTGGCCAATTCCTTAGCTGGTCAGGCTGGGAGACCAGCTGGAACAACCACCTAAAACCAGTATGACCAGCCTAGCCAGGCTGAGAGACCAGCTTAAACCAGCTAAGACCAGCCAACCAGCTTAGGCTGGTTTTAGCTGTTTTTCTCAGCAGGGAATCTGTTACATCCAACGTTTTAAGTAAGAAATTCAAAATTTAGGGAAACAGAACTGTCCGATTTTTATTTTATAACTTACTCATGCATGTTAATTGACCTTAACTTGAAATATTTGAGAAAGCTGACTCATACATTGCTAAGTCACAGCAAAACGTTAAACAGTACTAAATCGCCCACTTAACATTATCTTGCACAAAAGAAACATTACATAACGCTAAATTTTAGCATTTAATCACCATTTTGAGTGCCATGGAATGCTGGGAAATCGAAATCCCCTGCCCAGTTTCCATTTAACGTGTAAGTTTGTCTCAATTAAAAGAAACAATTTGATTAATCTCAGAACAATGAAAGAATTTAGATTACTTCAAATTTGTCCAGTTCGTGAACTCAAATGAAACGAATTAAAGTTAATTTGTTAGAACTAATTTGTTTCATTTAATTTTGCCCTTCTCAAAATTAACTAGTTAATTATTTTAGTGCGGTCTAACCGCTCTGATCGGATTTTGCATGGTTTTTTTTTTTCGTTTTTTGCCTATAAGCCACTTTCTCACACCACATAAAATATAAATATGTCAGACATTGTAGAAAACATGCTATATGTCTTTGTAGAAGTTGCGTTATTTGCCTCGACTTGCGCAATGAGATTTAAAGCATCATCTAGGTGTGTAAACTCGCATGCATCCTGTGTCAGAACGTGTGTTATATTTCACAGGCTGTCTTACGTTACTGTTTCTTGCCCGATGTCAGGGTGTTGTTGTTTAAGCTCTGACTCAAGCTCTTCAAGAGTCTGTTAATCGTCATTTCCTTTCCTAAGGAAGTCGTAATAATTCTAAATGCTTTAAGTTTCTTGTTTCTGCGACGTTTTAATGGCGCACTTGAGTGAGTTATGGAGCTTCCATCTGGGCCTACTGTTTTACTAGCTCTAACTTGGCTCACTTAATTACATCTGCCCCAAGAGGCAGCGCGCAGCACAATTAGAGCGGCCTGTTAAGTATTTAGTGTTTCTTACAGTCGCTACGGTATTGGATAATGGATGACAGACTTGAGCGCCGAGCTTGTCCATGATACTTGTCACTCCTTAAAAAAGTTTGACGGCGAGTTTAAGGGGCAGAACCGGAGGACAAAACTCTTGGCCGCTCCGTGAAATGAATGATTATGCATTTAATGCGACATCGGGAACTTTGAGGGCGAGGTCTCGTAACTGCACAGTTGGACACCCTGCAGACACAGCTGGAGATCATTGTCATATCCTCTCCATGAAATTGATTAGCTGTGTTTACAAATGTTTACCTCAAGCCTGAGCATGAACACAAGGACCGGCAGGAATTCAGAAACGGATCTGTGCGCTCGCGGCGGGCAGGGGAAAAAAAAGATAGTTAATCCTGTTATTTTTAATTCGCTTTGCTTGCACGAAAATGCATCTGAAAGAAATGATATGCGTGCTGCTCAGGTCGTGCAATATTCTGTTTTTCGGTCCACTTATTTTCCTTGCTGCAAAGCAAAACAGTATTTCATCATGTCTTGTAAAGCAGGGCTAAAAGTGAACTATTGTTTTGGTGGTTTTTCAGAAGCGGCCTGAAAGGAAGTGAATGGTTTAGGGGTTTAAAAGTAAGCAGATTTATTCAACTGAAAGGATTTCTATCACAGCTGAACAAATCCAATCAACAGGCATGAGGGTCATTTCATTCCAGACGCTGAGAACGTCGTGCTGGATTGAGAAGTGTTTCTTTAAACACACACAATGGATTTATTCTGCTTGTCCAAACGTCTAAACTGATTGTGCGGAGCGACTGGTCATTAGCGTAGATCTAAATTAGCTCCACGGTCCCGGGGGAACAGAAAAGTCATTGATCTTGCTGAAGAAGTGGAAGCGTATGGCCGCACAGACGGTTTACGGGTTGAAGGCTAATATTTCATTATACAGTGGCCTCAAGTATTTGGACAGTTAATGGACAGTTTGCCAAAATATGTATATTCTGTCATCATTTACTCACACTCATGGAGTTACAAACCTGTTTGAGATGTTTTGAAAGTTAGACAGTGAGTTTTATTGTGTGCAAATTTCTAAATGCCATTGCATTAGATCACAATCAAGGTTATTATATTTCGCTAAAACTAAAAACATTCAAAAAACATTGTAGTTACTTCAAATAAATTCTAACTGAAATAAAATAAAATCTATAAGACATGTATAAAATATATAAAATGATATTTGAATATATAAATATAAAATACATTAATTATGTAAAAAATATCGAAACTTTTTTCAGCTAGTTGACAATGCAATCATTTCTCATTTTCATTTACTTTAACTTTATGCACTATAATAATTGACACCAAAACTAAAATAAAAATTCATAAAAATATTTATTTATTTAAAAAATTGAATATAAGACAAAAACACAAAACAAATTTACTGAAACTGAAACGAAAATATGAAAATAAAAAACATTTCCAAATACTATAAAAACTATGATAGGATCTCCATAAATAGCACTGATGAAAATAATATGAACTAATATTGTTTTAATTTTTTTTTTTTTTTTTTTTTTTTTTTTGCTGTTTGTATAATTAATTTACGTGGCACTTTATAAACTTACAAATGTGACAGCGGTATAGTAACTGAGTTTAGTTGCACAAAAATACACAGCAGTGTTATTTTAGTATTTTTAAAATTTACTAGTATAGTGTTTATTCATATTTTGAATAAACTTTTATTTTAGTGTTATTTTGTTTTAATTTTAGTTTAAGTTTTAATCATTTTGTTATGTGGTTTTGTCATTTTTATTAATTTTTTTGTCATTTTTATATTTTATATTTTATATTTCATATATTTTAGTTTTAGTAACTTAGTACTTATTTATTATTAAAATGATTTCAGTTGCCAAGAGAATTCTTTTAATTTAAGTTTCTCATCTATTATTTATGTTTTACTTTATTTCAGCTTTATTTTAATTGCCGAAAATGATTTTTGATAGTTTTAGTTAAAAACTCCAACACTAAGAGAGAGGACTAAAGTGTATGTATGTGTTTATCTCTGATTTAAGGCATTTGTTGTTGTTCTGCAACTGAAGTCTCACCACATACTGCGATGTAAACAACATCTGGACGACTCATGTGACTATTGTGAATCGTAATTTTATATATGTGTTATGCTTTACTTGTTTGCAAAGCTAAAGCCTGTTCACATTGAGTTTGGTCACACTGGGTCATTTTTTCCACTGTTTTAAGTTCAAAAAAACTTCATTTACACCAACATGAACAACATGAAAACAATGATTAAGCATCAACTATCCAGAAAACACCAGCAATGATAGAGAGATCTGGGCGCAAATGCAAAACGTCTAGTTTCGTTTGAAATTTTGTTGCACAAGTGTTGTGTGTGGTTGCCATGGCATTGCTATGTGTTTGCTAAGTGGTTACCCAGGGCACCTCTAGGGTATTATGGTTGGTTGCTACAGAGCTGTGTAGTTGCTAAGTGGTTCTAAGAGGTTGGTAGGGCACTTCTAGGGCAATATGGTTGGTTGCAATATAGAGCACTCCTAGAGCATTGTGACTGATTGCTAAGGCATTGTGTGGTTGCTAAGCGGTTGCTATGTGTTTTATGTAGGTTGCTAAGGTGTTCTGCGGAGTGATTGGCATGTTGCTATCTGTTTGCTAGGGTATTGTGAATAGTTGCTGAGACACTTCTGGTTGCTAGGGTACTTCTATGACATTATGGTTTGTTGCTTAGATGCTGTGTGGTTGCTAAAGTACTTCTAGGGCATTACAGTTGCTATGGTGTTGTGCAGTTGCTAGAGCACTTTTAGGGCATTGTGGTTGGTTGCTAAGTGGTTCTGAGAGGTTGCTAGGGCAGTTCTAGGACATTATGGTTGGCTGCTAAGGTGTTGTGTGGTTGCTATGTTGTTGTGTGGATGCTAAGTGGTTGTAAGAGGTTGCAAGGGTACTTCTATGACATTCTGATTGGTGTTATGATTGGTTGCTGAGGTTTTGTGTGGTTACTAAGTTGTTGTGTGGTTGCTAAGTGGTTCTGAGAGGTTGCTAGGGCACTTCTAGGGTATTTTGGTTTGGTTGCTAGGGTGTTGTGTGTGGTTGTCAGGGCTTTGCTATGTGGTTGTTAAGTTGTTGCTAGGGCACATCTAGGGTGTTATGGTTGGTTGCTTAGGTGTTCTAAAGAGTGATCAGCATGTTGCTAGGGTATTGTCAATAGTTGCTAGGGCACTTCTAGGGTGTTATGGTTGGTTGCTAGGGAATTTCTAGGGTGTTATGATTGGTTGCTAATGTGTTTCATGGTTACCAGGGCATTACTACATAATTCTGAGAGGTTGCTAGGACACATCTATGGTGTTATGGTTGGTTGCTAAGGCATTGTGTGGTTGCTAAGTGGTTCTGAGACGTTACTAAGGCACTTCCAGGCTGTTATGGGTGGTTGTTAAGGTGTTGTGTGGTTGCTAAGTGGTTTCTAGGGCACTTTTGGGTCTTATGGTTGGTTGCTAAGGTGTTGTGTGGTTCCAGAGTGGTTGCTAGAACACTTCTATGGCATTATGGTTGGTTGCTAAAGAGATGTGTAGTTGCTGAGTGGTACTGAGAGGTTGCTAGGGCACTTCTAGGATGTTATGGTTGGTTGCTCGGGTGTTGTGTCTTTGCTAAGTGGATCGGAGAGGTTGCTAGGGCACTTCTAGGGTGTTATGGTTGGTTGCTAAGTTGTTGTATGGTTGCTAAGTGGTTCTGAGAGGTTGCTAGGACACTTCTAGGAAGTTATGGTAGGTTGCTAGGGTGTTGTGTAGTTGCAGTGTGGTTGCTAAGTGGTTTCTATGGCAGTTTTAGGGTGTTAGGGTAGGTTGCTCGTGTTGTGTGTGGATGTCAGGGCATTGCTAGTTGGTTGCCAAGTAGTTGCAACCAAGGGTGTTATAAATGGTTGTTGTGTGGTTGCTAAGTGGTTCTGAGAGGTTGCTAGGACAGTTCTAGGAAGTTATGGTAGGTTGCTAGGGTGTTGTGTTGTTGCAATGTGGTTGCTAAGTGGTTTCTACGGCAGTTTTAGGGTGTTATGGTAGGTTGCTAAGGTGTTGTGTGTGGTTGTCAGGGCATTTGGTATGTGGTTGTTAAGATGTTGCTAGGGCACTTTTAGGGTGTTATGGTAGGTTGCTAAGGTGTTGTGTGTGGATGTCAGGGCATTGTTAGTTGGTTGCTAAGTGGTTGCAACCAAGGGTGTTATAAATGGTTGTTGTGTGGTTGCCAGGGCATTGCTATGTGGTTCCGAGAGTTTGCTAGGGCACTTCTATGGTGTTATGATTGGTTGCTAAGGTGTTGTGTGTGGTCGTCAGGGCATTGCTATGTGGTTGTTAAGATGTTGCTAGGGCACTTTCAGGGTGTTATGGTTGGTTGCTTAGGTGTTCTGAGGAGTGATCGGCAAGTTGATATCTGGTAGTTAGGGTACTGTGAATAGTTGCCAGGGCACTTCTAGGGTGTTATGGTAGATTGCTAGGTCCTTTCTAGGGTGTTGTGATTGAGTGCTAATGTGTTATGTGGTTGCCAGGGCATTGCTATGTGGTTCCAAGAGGTTGCTAGTGCACATCTATGGTGTTATGGTTGGTTGCTAAGTTGTTGTGTATAGTTGCCGGCACATGTGGTTTCTAGATTATTTTTTGGGTGATTCCTACATGGTTTTTCAGTCTAAAAATATATTTTTTACATAGTATGTTTGCCCTGTTTTCCAGTTAAAAACTGAAAAATTCTTAAAACGTTTAAAAGAAGAAAAAAAATCTGTCATGGAGTTCTTTTGAAAAGACCTTTAAATTGACTGTTGTACTGAAGTCTACGCCCAACAGCACTTACTACTGTTACAACTACTACTAAAGATGCGAGTGATGGTGAGATATGTGTAATTGGGTTGATGGCGCTCAACGTTCGATTCACTTTTTCCTCTGAGTGCAGCCTCGTCAATTATATGGATGTGATTAACTGGAGAGAGAAAAACAAAAAGCAAAAGCAAAGAGGAGAAAAGCAAAGAGGGAGAAGATTATATGTCTTTACAGTCAGCGCATGACATAACCTTTTTAATTTAGAATATACCAAGGTCATAGTCGGCCTATAATAACTTGGAAGTAACCAAAGACAAACAGAAACCTTTAATCTGAGTTTCAGAAATAGGGCAGTGACTGATCAGCCGCCGTGCCGAGTGGGTGCAGCGTTTGGGTCCGTACGGTCATATGCTAAACACGCGCGGCCACATGAAAGCCCGGCTAATGTAGGCTGCTGCATCACAATAAGGGAAGTGCAGCGTGCCGCGGTGAAACGCCTTTAATAAAGTCAGCGTGTGCGAGGAAGTCGAGTCTGTCCCCACATGTCCCTGCCATACTCATGTTTGGCCTGCGCTGGCTGTTGCGCTGTAAGATGCAGCGAATCGCCACAAACCACTGCTACATGCAAAAAAGCAGTGCTAGGTAGTTTACTTATAAACTGTAATCCGTTACTGATTACAAATTACATGACATAAATAGTAGTTAGTAACATAATCCATTCAATACACATATTAGGTAACAGGGCTGGATGATTAATTGAAAGTAATTGAAACTGAAATTCAGAATCTCTAACCAGCATAATTTTCCCATGTCGGTTATTTTGTTTTATAAAATGGATAGTTCTAGTCCTTGATTCTGATTGGTTGAGCTGCGTGCGAAGCTGTTGTAAAATACTCTACAAACATACACCTTTGTTTACTTTTGTGTTGCAACAATGTGGTTGGAACTACATTATTTGGTGGAAGAATACTGTTTTTATTTATATCATTACACTTTATTTGCTCTGATTTATTTGTGAAACCTTACTACGTATATGGAATAACCGTTTTTATAAAAGCAATAATGCCCTTGAAGTCGTGGTTTACAGTAAATTTATAACAGCTAAGGGGGTTTGTGTTGAGACACTTCACGTCGTGTCTAACAACGCCCCTTAGTTGTTATAAATTCACTGTAAGCCATGACTTCTTGGGGCTTATTGCTTTATTTTAATCCTGTTAATACTTTCCCATTAAAAACATACTACCGCGTGTGTAGTCGGCGCTATACGGACGTGACCGCTGTGCTCTCGTCTTTTGCAGCGTCTCGTACATTAGTGGCGTGTTTAAGATACTGTCAAGTTAACAGAATTTAAACATTACTAGCAGTGCCGCTCATCAATGTCAGTTCCAAAACAGTGGACCAATTAAAAGACCACAGGGGTGGGGCAAGTGTTGCAAGCTTTTGTTTACAGTAGCAGGTTGGCATGGAAACAAGGCGGAGTAGGCAGTCTGCGTTACGCTTTTTTTTTTTTATAAAACAGAGAGTTCTTATCCTTGATTCTGATTGGTTGAGCTGTGTTTGAAGCTGTTTTAAATGACTCTGCAAACAAACACCTTTGTTTACTTTTGTGTGTTGCTTGGCAACCACATTGTTGCAACCACAACTGTTTCTGAGGAACTACATTGTTTGGTGGAAGAATACTCTTTTTATTTATATTGTTACACTTTATTTGCTCTGTTTTATTTTGTGAAACCTTACTAAAAAGCAATAAGCCCCATGAAGCCATGGTTTACAGTGAATTTATAACAGCTAAGGAGGATTTAGGCACTCCACAAACACCGCCTTGTAGCTGTTATAAATTCACTGTAAACAACAGCTTCATGGGGCTTATTGCTTTATTAAACCATTCCTGAGCGCTGCGTCTTGCATTTTATAGATGCAAAGATGTGTTCTGTGTGAATGGCCAGTAAAAACCTAAAGGTAAATTCTTTGACACATAGAGTGACAGGATCGCTGAGAGGCAGATCACATGCAACAGCGATTAAAGTTAGATTTACATCTATGAGAGCAAAAAAAAAAAAAAAAAAAATAGAAAATAATAATAATTAAATAAAATAATCGTTCATTAATTGTAAACGAGGTAAAATATTCAAGAGTTTGATTTTAGGTCATATCGCCCAGCCCTATTAGGTAATCTTTCTGATATTATAATACAAAGAGAAAATATTACATTCATTGTTCCGAAATTCAGAACCTCTTAACTGACGTAATTTTCCCATGTCGTTTATTTCTATTATTGTATGACCGCTGTGCTTGCATCTTTTGCAAAGGGCCTTTACACTGCATAAATTATTTTCTTACACAGTGTTTTTGTCTTGTTTTACCTGAAAATGTTCTTAAGACTAGAAAAAAAAATTGTGGTAGCATAATCCATTACATAATACATTTTAGGTAATATGAACAGACTACTTTAGATTACTTTTTTAACTTGTTTATTGCATTGATTTAAATAGGATATTTAAATATTTAATATTTAATATTAAATGTTAAAGATATTTAATAGATAAAAGATAAATATTTAAGATTTAGGTCATAATAATAATAATAATAATAATAAAACAACTAATTTGAATTTAAAAATTTACTTAAATTTATTTAAATATTTCTATACTAAATAGCTAAATAAATAAAGCATATTGCATATTATTTTTAGTGGATTTTTGTTGTTAATAATTTTAATGTAATAGTATCCAATTAATATATATGTATGTATATATTATATATATATATATATATGTATATATAAGTAAAACATAAAAATGCATATGTATTATAGAATTTTGTGTCAGAAAAGTCAGAAAATCTATGCAAGTAAACAGAGACAAGAGAAAGGAAATGCAATGTCATTTAATAAATACATATATATAAGAAAACTAATGCTAATATCTAAAATAATAATATTAATAAAATATATATATAAATGTATATATTTATTTAAAATATATTTAATAATATATTTAATAAACTATACATTTATAAGAAACTATCTATCTGTTTTGTTTTCCAGTAAAAAATATCTAAAAATGATTACATTTACCATTTTTTTTTTTTTTTTGAGAAAAAGCAGTGTTTTAAATTTTACATTTTGTTTTGTTTTTGAATTGTGACAAATATATCAGACATAAAGTAAATCAGATTTTCAAAATATATATATTTACAAAATCAATTATTTTAAATGCGTTAATGAAACATATATTACTTTGTTTAACGTTTGTATTAAATGCTACGTCTCTTTTGCTAAATCGTCACTTTTCACTCTCTTAAACTGCGCACAAGACAAAACATGCCATTATTTCCTCCTCTTTCCCCTGTCAAGAGCTTGTTTGTTAGATGTGTTTTCTCAAACAACTTCATTTTAAGTGACTTCTGATGTCACTTGGTGAGTCTTACTGTAGTCTGAAGTGTGTGTCATTTCCCATTCACCTTGTTTTTCCAAAACTCAATTTTTCACAAACAGCATCTAGCCAAACCAGCTTTTCCCCGCTGGAGCTTTGCAGCATGAGATACGACATGAACACGTTCACAAATCAATCTGTGAAATAAGGCGAAACTGTTAATTACAGTGAATCAGACAGGTGACTGTGTGTTTACTATAGTAACAGTCTCTCACGTGTTTGTTGTGAGTCACGCCTGTCAGACACATAAATGTGGGTGGATCCAAACTAAAATGATTTACTCTAAGAATGTTCTTAAGGGATGAAAAACAAGGTAAAAGAAGGTGGCCGGTTGTAAATACAGAGCGTAACATGCACTGTTAACATTCATTGTGTCACAAAGTCAACTAATCTTGATTTATACAAAATGTTAAATGTATTTAAAGAAGAAAAATTATTTCTATTAAATTAATTAATAGAAAATGCCCTTTAAAGTTGACAAGCCTGGAAAACTTGTAGAAGTTTATAACATCTTAAAAATATTTAAGAATGTTTAATCAGCTATATATATAAAGATAAAAAGCTAGAAAATGCACTAAAAATAATATATTATTTTTCACTAAAAATAATATATTTTTAGTTATGCTTGGTTTCTTTGGCTAGATATTGTTCTTTTTAACTGCGAAATAAATTATTTAAACAAAACAAATTACATGTGTACTGTTTTGCTATACTGAATATTATTATTATTAGCATTATTAGCATTATTTATATATATATATATATATATATATATATATATATATATATATATCCTTTCTTATTTGTTAGTCTTTGTGTACTTGCATAGATTTTCTGTCTTTAATAAAATCTAAAAAAGTCTATACAAAATTTTATAATACATATGCATTTTTATGCT
>JAHKKF010523183.1:0-10405 GCA_019740295.1 Labeo calbasu | reverse complement strand
AATAAAATAATAATAATAATAATAATAATAATAATTCGATCCATCTTGTAGAATGAGAGACTGATATACCACATAAACATACTTTCAGAACACATTTCTTCTTGAGAAAAACATTTAATGAAAAAAAAAAAGATACAGCTAGTTACAAAATAGTTGGAAGTCTGATGTCATTGCCAGCTGCATCAATTTTTGCACAGGGGTGTATTTTTATTGGATAAAAATAAATGTTTAATAAACATATTTTGCACTAGGTACAAAAACAGTTCTCTCAGGACCTTAAGGACAAAAATGTCCCTATCGAAACCCATGCCATTTTTAAAATCACAGTGCCATTTAACTGTAAAATGATTACATATTTGTTAATAGGCTTTCATTCTGTTGGCAAGGCTTCAAAATTAATTGTTTTTACCGTTTTTTTTACCAGATGGTGCCATTTTTTTAAGATTTGGCCAATAAAGCAAATACTCTCTTTATTTCTGTTTTCTGCTTCTGCATATTATAGAGCCAATTGGATAAATAATGCAGCTATAATGGTATGGGTGTGTTGGTATGGATGTCAGAGTGTGGTTTGTATGCGCGTCATAAAATAAATAAATAAATAAATAAATAAATAAATAAATAAATAAAAGTGTGCCTGTTCTTGTAAAATTTGAGAAAAACACTACTGCAAATCACAAATCCAACCACTGTGTGCACCAGTGCAGTTTTGCTGCCATCTAATGAGGAATATCTGGTACTGCACCCACGCAAAATCTTCAAAATTTTTTGAGACATCAAACTCAAATTTGGAACACAAATTGTTTAGATTTATGGCTTTGATTTTCTACCAAGTTTAGAGTTCAACATGTTTCATAAAATAAATAAAATACTGTTCATAAAGCATTTTCATTAACTTAAACCTCTGTAACTTTTTTTTTGGTTTCACTTTTTCTACTTCAACAATCTCCCACGGGTCTTTTTTAAAACGAGACCCAACTTAAGTGTTAAGCTTCAAATTTTTATGACAGTTTTTTTGACATGGACATTTTTGTCCACCTATGTGTAACTTTTTTTTTTTTTATTAATGCACAAGGGTTAAGAAGGATGCGTTAAACTGATCAAAAGTGATAGTAAAGACATTGACTACAAAAAAAAAAAAAAAAAAACACTTTCAAAAAAAGGCTCTGTTCTTACTAATTATTTTTTTTCTAATTAAATTTTGGGAAAAAAAATATAAAATTTTAAAATTAAGGAAAAAAAAAAAAACTTCAACACTGACAAGAAACGTTATTTGAGCACCAAATCAGCATAGTAATATGATTTCTAAAGGATCATAAATAATAACGGCTTTGCCATCACAGGAATACATGTAGAATATGGTCATGCAGAATAAATGCTTTATATGTACTAATAAACAGCCAATATGTTATTAATAGGCATGCGAATAAGCAACTAGTTAATAGTAAGAATTAGACCCTATACTAAAGTGTAAATACTTAACTGACATTGTATACTTAAATGTTTCACTCAAACTCAAAATAGAATAAAAATAGCAGGTCGACCCCTTTTTTGCAAGCTGACCCAACAAATGGCAGAGCCTGTTCAAAACCCACCGGCACGTAAACTGTCACTCGTAACTGGACACATCACTCAATATAGCCGTCTGACCACAGAGACACTGAATGCTGGGATGCAATCTATCCGTCCAGCTGTGGAAAACCTCCGGGGCTCTGAAAGGGCAGCGGGGTCTGGCTGTAACTCTATCCATAGCCCATAACCACCGCCCCCTTCACATGGCAGTAAATCTCCTTACACGGATGGTTCCATCCACTGGGCTCCACTGCGTTTGAGACATGGGTCAAGCGCCAAGAAAAGCCAAGAGGTGCTGATTTAACATTAATGTTAGTGGCGCTTTTCCATTACGCCACAAACTTTGCTTAGAACACGGCGACTCTTTAAAATGTCACACATTTTGACGCAAGATTAAGCAGCGCTCATCCCAGGAACCAAACATTTATTTAGTAAACCAGGTGACTTGTGACCTCTAGTTCTGCTGCTGTCGACAATTTAAGGCTTATGGGACCAGAGTGAAATTTCAGAGGTAATATTATTATTATTATTATTATTATTTTTAATAAATATGAATCTATTTCTATTCATTCTTAAATAGATTTTTTTTATTACATCATAATCTTATTTAATTTTTTTTTAAAGCCCACTCGTCAGAACTGGAATGCCTTCAACATGGCAACGCGGGCATTTGAGCAACAATGTGTAGGGAGGTGGAAAGCGTAGTCCAGCTATTCATTCAAGATCATTCAGCCCCGCAGCTAGCCTTGTCATGTGACAGCCATCTAAAACAGAGCATCACATGACTAATGACTGGAATTCCTTAATGCTATATCACAGCTGATACTTTAACCCCGCCACCTCCAAAAAAAAAAAAAAGGTGCTGGCTGTGGTGAGAGGGAGAGAGAGAGGGAGAAATAAAGAGGGGGGTCTCTTTGGCACCATTTCTATCCCATCAAAGCTTAGTCCAAATCCTCTCGGCCTGATCAACAAAGGTTTCTTTGTGGAGGCGTTCGTGACCCGCTCCTGCAACACATGACCAAACACCCCAAATCTGACCACCAACCCTGCCTACCAAAAACAAACGGAGACCATGTCTCTTATTCAATGTACTGAGGGCGAAAATCTCTATACACTATGGGAGAGAATACAGCTGATAATATAAAGTTAGCTAAAGTTTGAAATTTTGAAAGAAGTCTCTTATGCTCACCAAGGCTGCATTTACTTAATAGAAAATTCAATTAAAAGCAAAAACAATAAAAACATTATTACTCTTTAAAATAACTATTTTCTATATTAATACATTTTAAAATATTAATTATTCCTGTGACGCAAAGCTGAATTTTCAGCATCATTACTCCAGTCTTCAGTATTACAAGATCCTTCAAAAATAATGCTGAATTGGTGAAGAAACATTTTTACTATTAGTATTTGGTAAACAGTTTCTCTGCCTACAATTTTCAGAAACTGTGATACATTTTTTAGGATTCTTTGATTAATTGAAAAGTACAAAAGAACAGCATTTATCTGAAACCAGAATCTTTTAACATTATAAAATGTCTTAATGGTCACTGATCATTTTAATGCTTCCTTGTGGAATAAAAATAAATAAACAGTAGTGTAACCCAACTTACTCAAGAGAATAGAAATGTGCATTAGGGAATTAAGTAGATGTTGGATTTTGAAAAGCCTATTTAATCGGCCAAGCCAAAATCTTAAAATATTAAAATATTGGTCGAACTGTGACAAATGCAGAACTGTTTTCACATGTGCATTGAGATCTGTGTTTTGGACACTAGAGGCCAATTTCCAGCCCACTTCTTCAGGAAACACACTTATCAAATTTAGCATAAACAGCTTGCACTGGCATTATTGTTCACCAACCTCATGAAAAACATCAAGACAGTAGGATTTATTTTCCAATCTTCGCCCTGAGAGCAGTTATGGAGCCCCAAATCAAATAAAAGAGCCTAAGCTGAAAGAGCACAATCAGGATTTCATTTCCTCTGGTCTCCTGGAAGAACAAACCTTGAGCGAGTCCACCAAATCCTCCACCAGGAAGAGTCGTCGCAGCTCCTTAATCACAGAGTTGAGGTGCACCAGAGTCGTGTCACTGTACTTATGAACCAACTCCGAAGAGATCCCGACATCTTTATCCAGATACATCCTGTGGAAGAAGAAAGAGGGTTTAGTGTAAAACTGGAGCCCTGTTCCATGAACCTAGTGAGTTAGCAACTACTAATAAAAACTTCTGAAACACTGATTCGTGAAACTTCAAAACCTTTGAACCACTAGTTTCGAACCAGTTATCAAGCATGTATCAAACTGCCAAAAATCACATGATTAAGTAAACCGTAAACAAGGATTCATTACGTCACAAATTTCAATGTTGTTGCTAGAGAGTAGTGTTGCACAAAATACCGGTACTACAAAGGTATCGCAATATCCTGCTTTTAAAAACGGTATGATTACTAGTACCGGTATTTTGATAGGAGCCTAATTCCTGAGTTTTTGAGAAAAAAAACGTGGACCAAATCGTGGGATCCAGTCATAAAAATAGGAATATCACGGAAATCGCTTGCGGTGCTTTCAGCCCCTGCCGCCTATATACGAGTACATGAACACATGAACAATCTCTAGAACTGATCTCAGAGACAGTTCATGTACAGTTTACCATTACTTTTGAGAAAAACCATCGTCATATCATATACAAACAGAACGGTCTTCACAGCAACTTGTCAAACTAAAAGTTTGGTTCAACTTGACTGAAATATTACTTCATGTAATGATAGCGTTGCTACTACTACGAATACAAATATTAATTAAGCCGTACTGAAGAAATATTTACCAAAAAAATATTAACTTAATTTATATAGCAGAAAATTGTAAATACACAACAGTGTTTCTGCAAAAAAAAAATCATATAATAAATTAAATCTTTATAAAACCTAAATAATCTTTATAAAAATAAATAAACGATTTTGATTATTATAGAGAATAGATTATAGAAAAATGAAAAAACTGAACCCAGAAAAAAAAAAAAAAAAAAACTGTAAAAATTAAAATGGAATTTGAAACTAAATAAACTGGACTTCAGATGGCCCTATTAATTTCACTTTGTTTTATTGTATTTGTCCTTTAGTTTGTTACTTGCATCTATGTTCTTATTATTAATAACAAAGATAAACATTTTTCCTGTTGTTCTATGTTTTCGTCATAGTATCAGTTTAGTAGTAGTATTGAGATATTTTTGTCAGGTATCATTTTGCAGTCATTTTTAATGACAAATTTGTATAATAAAAACAAGTGCTGTAGTTAATAAACTCTTATTGGCTGAATTACCCAACAAGCAAAACAAGCTGTACAATTTAACAGCATTATACAGACATGTCAAATCTAAAGATAATAAATGATTTGTTAATAACATTTAATAGACCACACTTTCAATAAAACATCTGCAGTTGGTTTTTCAAAGATGTTTTTGCATGTTTTCATTGCATTCACAACATTCTGACCACTTCGAAACAGTAAATCATTTGCCAAAGAAGTTTCGACAACCTTGGCGTCTCTCATCACTACTAGCAACACATCAATTTCACTATAATGTAATCATTAATCATAAATGTCACTATTTTAATGCTGACAGTAAATTATTCTCTCTTTGTCATTTAAAGAATAGCTGTAGGAATCATAATTTAGTTATAGGTAGATTTGCACTGTTACACATTAAACAAAAGTTTTGGCCATATCAAGCCAATTAGCTATACCTTTTATTATATACATAAACATGTCAACTTCAAACTGAGAGGCAGGACTCCTGTGCATTTTGCTTAAGAAGCACCATTTGCGTAGACAAAGAAGTTGCTGCCAAAGTAGAGCATATGTAGAGGTTTCATTTCAATTAAGATGTTGCCTTTGAAGGTAGCTGACTGTGCAGTGGATAGCAAAGCAGCTCACTCGTTTTGGAACAGAGCCTAGTGATCAAACTGAAGCAGCTGAAACAGGCAAACAGGCTTTCTGAGAGATACAAAAGATACTGCATCCACTTTACTTTCAAAACAACTTTAAGAATCTTTAAGTGGTTGGACCTTTTTGCGTTCCACTTCTACTTTACGAGCGGGGCTTAAAATATTGGCAGGGAATCAAAACCAACGGCGTTTAGTTCAAACATAAGCACCTCATGTAAGCCCAGAAGCTAAGCTCCACAGAGCTGCCTCCTTACAGAAACTGGAACACAAACTGATCAAAGCAGGATTATCCTAACCGTTTTACACTTTACACGCAAAACGGTGCGGAAACATGCGAGACAGATGCCACTACGATAGTATGCGTGGGTCCTCACTTGAAGGGGTGTCCATCCTCTGATTTCTGAACAGCCTGTAAAATGCCTTTGTATATTCTGAAGGAGATGGTGACAGACAGCAGGGCAAGAGCCACGTAGGAGATCACGCTGATAATACTGCACACGCTGAGGGACAGCAGCAGGAACAGACTGGCTCCAAACACCACCCCCGTCCTCTGCAGATCTCGCCAATACAGCAGGTCCACCACTGTCGACAGAAAGGAAGAATTACGTCAGCCCTAAACAGTCAGATGATGCAACTTTCCGGTTTGACGCCAGAAGGAATCAACACTTTTTACATGCACATGAACATGTTAACAGTAAACAGTGTCATGACCTTCATTTTACAGCTTGGAGAGTTACCATAATAAAACTATAGTATAATTTTAATATATTGCTTAAAGTGTTTAAATATATTAATTTTATTTAAAAGAATCTTATATACACACTTACAATTATAATAAATAAATAAATAAATAAAATAAATAAGCTCATTCAGCAAACTTAGCAATTAAATAAAAAAAAACTATTTATATTGCAGCTGCAAAACGATTAGTTGTGATTAATCATTTCAAAATAAAAGTTTGTTTACATACTATATGTGTGTGTATTGTGTATATTTATTATGTATACATAAATACACATTTTAAAACATTTGTAAGTATTGTATGTATTTGTAAACACTTGTATATAATTTACACTATATATAATAATCTAACATATATCCTTAATATATGCGTGTATTTATATATACATAAATATACACTGTACACACATATAGTATGTAAACACTTCTCTTGAATAGATTAATCATGACTATTAAATTTTGCAGCCCTAATTTATATACACGACTGCATAAATAAATATTTTTTTTTACTTAAGTGTTTAAATTCAGCAATATTCTAATTATGCATTTATTTTACAATATATTTTTATTATATTAAAATATTATTCTATTATAGTATTATATTACATTCTATTATAATTCTGTACAGTAATTTAACAAATTTCCCATTGATTTTACTACTCATTGAAAGCAGAAATATAAAACCAATTCTAGGTTTTATACAGATTTATACAATTCAAGCAGTTATTCAGAAATGCTGATAATCTCAAAATTGCTAAAATTAGTTAATAATTGCAATTAATTAATTGTTACATTAATTCATAAATGTGCATTTGTTAGTTAAGTTGTAATTATTATTATTATAAATATAGGCAAATAATCTATTATTATAATTTTTTATTAGAATATGTTAATTACACAAATGCAGAAATATTGCAGTAGCCCGTCAAGCTCATAAACAGATTAAAAGCTCTCAGATCTTAATCTGAAAATGAAAAACATGATCAGTTATTAAAAAGCTGACAAACTGGAAAGAGAATAAATATGATAAATATCTGGTGGCTGCCCAGATGAGCATGTGGAACAGATTATATCAATATACAAATTGTGACCACATTGAACACCAAAACTCCATTTAGAAACAGAAAATAACTCCTACACACATTAAACAAGGACACCATGCACAGTTTCATTGGGTGATCATGTTGAATTCTGACTTTACTGCAGACTTGGTCTGTTCGTGCTGAGGGAGGATAAAAATAGGACAGAAACCTCACAGTCAGTCAAGGACCCTTCAATAATTAAACCTTATCTGAAATATGTGCCAATATATCTGATCAGAGTTCATGGCAAACCAGCATGCGGTATCTCCTCTCACTGCATTTTTAAAGACAAACATCATCCATCCAAAAAACCAATGCATTTAATCAATAACCCAGAAGCACTTGGGTTCGTTCAGCAGAACATGCTGCCCTTCCTCTTGTACTCCTGCCAACAGACCGTTGCATAAGCTTATCGAAACACAACGGTCCACAAAGTATTAAAATGTCACATTTCCGAAGAACAACGCATAATGCAAACATATCTGCTCATAAATATTAATATTAATGTCTACAGTTATAATGCACGCCTGAAAATACGGCAAGTCCTGCGGCCTTATCAAGACCCCCCGCAATAAAAACTGCATTTTATCATCATGATTTCATGCTAAATCATCGACAGTGCGTGTAAACACAAATTGAAGTGTAAATGCGTATAAATCAAGGGTGACGCATGGAGGAGGGACGCAATTACAGAGCGTTTAACGGTCTAACTCACTAACTAACCTTGTTTGGAATCCATCTCGCTCATCTGCGATCAGACAGCCAGGGCCAAGAACACACGAGAAGCACGCAGCACCAATGACAAATGGCAGTTCCGGTCGAATTTGAGGATTTCAAAACAAAAGTCCTTCCGCGATCCAGTACGTTTCAGATAAAGAGAAGCAATGAACGGATCAAGTTTAAAATAAAAGTCCACCAACTCTCGGTCATACGCAGTGTTTGCTCAAATCACAATAAAAATCTCGGAGACAGGGCATGTATCAGGAAAACAGAAACAAACACGCTTGGCCTGCTGACCTTTTATTTATTTTTATTTTTAATTTTTTGCTAACGTTAATAAAGATTGCCAAATAGCCAGGTGACCATTGGATGGCTCGATTTTTTTTTTATGCTTTTGACAGAAGTCCCTGCATTTATTTGATTAAAAAAATAATAATATTGTTTAGTACTAGGATTAAAAATAGCAGTTTTCTATTTTAATACATTTAAAGTGTAATTTATTCCTGTGATGGCTATGCTGAATTTTCAGCATCGTTACTGCAGTCTGTCACATGACTCTTCAGAAATCATTCTAATATGCTGATTAATATGCCGCTCAAATATTTATTTATATTATTAATGATGAAAAAAGGTTGTGCTGCTTAATATTTTTGAACAAACTGCAATACATTTCCCAGGATTCACAGATGAAAAAAAAAAGTCCTAATGAACATTTAAATAAAAGGTAACATAATAATAATAATAATAATAATAATAATAATAATAATAATAATAATAATAATAAATATATTTTTTATTTTTTTTTTAATTAATATTTGATTTTTTAGCAAAGAACATTAAATTTAAATGTTAAACGTTTATGGTTTATTGTCATTGCAGCAGAAATATCTATTAGTCTACTCAGGGGATCAAAAAAAAAAAAAAAAAAAAAACAATTTCATAACTTTTACTTAAAACTGGCTGAAAACGGTATAATTCAAAAGAAGCTTGACTCAAAATGACCATATTCTATCCTAAAGTCAGGCTTGCTATAGGTGTGTCTATCCAGGAAACCCTTTCATAAGCCAGCATTCAGGGTTCACAAAAGTTTAGATCAGACGTCACCCTTCATTACATGTTCCCAGCTTGATTTCATTGCCACAATCAGTGCCAACTTGCATAAACAATTTAAACAGCACTGCCTCCCCTTCTGAGAATAGCTACAGCACAATGACAAAGTGCTTAATGGTGCCAACACACAAAAATTATAAATATAAACAATAAATTGTCGCTCAAAGCTCCCTAATGTTGCAACGACTCCTCATGTCGTAGTAAATGTCTTTCACACACCGCATCATATATTCTGTACATTCTTTCTAAAATGCACTGAATTCAGAATATGCAGTCAGTTCAACATTCTGTGCAGCAAACAGGCAGTTTGCCAAGAGAATTCTCTGGCAGAGGGATAAATGCTTGCTGTTGCAATATGCTTTGTAATCAAGACACCCCAGACCATTTACTCAGCGCAACTAGAACATTCTCTCCCACAAGCACCTTTGCGAGCAAGACCTCAAAATTGAGCAAAACTTACTCACAGCTTTACCCAATAACATTTATGGACAAGGCAAGCAGACAAAATGGTCTCTTCAGTCCATTTTCAGGCAAAACAAGCATGTACCCTGTTCTCTCCAGTTCTTTATCTCCATCCCTGAGGCTGTCATAGAAGGCGTGTTATCTGAATTGGCGTGCATCAGTATTACATTCCAGTCAAATGTCTGCAGAAGAGGTGGTCGGGGGTGAGGAAGGAGGCACGAGTCTCTGGCTGGGGCAGGACAGGACTGAAGGGTAGAGAGAGACGCTACGGCTCTCCTAGCAGAGCTGCCCGATCACGTTCTGCAAAGGCCAGCACTGCTGAGGTCAGCTGACCACATTCAAAGGTGTTGGATGCCGTGTACTAGTAACATGAGGTTTTAGCACAACATTAGCTGGGGTCGCTCTACAAAACGGGCGCCGTTTGTGTTCCTCATATACATACAGTTCATTCTTATAAATGCATTATTAAAAATACATTTATGTGGATGCCCTTTTTGGCCGGTCCTCAGTGTTCCTATAAGCAAATGTGCACATTCTAAATAAAATTTAATATATGTAAATAAAAGTGAGAATTTTTTGTAGAAATCTTTAGATCTCTAAAGAAACAATAAGCACTAGGATTCTTATTATTATTAACTAAAACTGAAACTACCCATAATTGAAATAAAGCTGAATAAAATAAATGGAAAAACAAAACAAAAAAAAAAAATTAATGTTGCTTTGGCAACTAATTCAACAAATTTTATGTTGAAGCAAAAACAAACTGGAGAAAAA
>JAHKKF010523180.1:14527-24717 GCA_019740295.1 Labeo calbasu | reverse complement strand
AACGTAGATCAACACCCCAAAGCTTGACAGTCATTATTACCTCTTCATGGGTCACATTTTATTCCATATCGTTGCAGTTTGATGCTGTTTTATGTCTGATGATCCTGTTAAAAATGTGGAAGCATCTGTTGTTTCGGTTTCTTCTTCGCTTGTGTTTTGGTACAGAAGATGTGTAATAGCACCCTCTACCATATAACAATGAAAACATGGATTCCTCTGAGAAAAATATTGCTCAAATATATTTAGACTTTTTCTAAGTATAGGTCAAGAAAGTACATAGAAAGTAGACTGAAAGTATACTTTCCTATTTTTCAGTTTAAAAGAAATATACTAATAGCACACCTGAATAAACTTCTTTTTCGTAAGGGCCTCCAGGGGAAAAATACCGCCAGCTTTGATAAAGAAAGCACCTATGCATCCTTTATTTTATAACTAAATAAATGTACTAAAATGTATTTTAAATACATTTATTTCATGCTAAGTATACTACAAATACATTTACATATTATGTAATTAAAAAACAATATTATGTACATTTAGTATACTAAACTGGTACTTTACAGTCTGCTAAATTGGAACAACTAATTTTGTACTTAATGCGCTTTAATTGTGCAGAAGTAGTGCTGAAGTCCAACTAAAGATATACTGAAGTATATTTGATTGTGCTAAAGTGGAACTATTTCAAGTATACTCTAGGTACACTTTAAATATTTAGCATTTAAAGACCCATATTATGTAAAGATCATACAATCCTTATCAATAGTAACATTAAAACACATTTTAGGCTTAATATTAAGAAATGTGCATTGTGCACAAGTAGTACTCCAAATAAAGTTGAATTACAATTTTTATATCAGTAAGTCTCGAACAACATGTCAGTACATATATACGTATAGACTTGAGCTATACTCACTTGAGCTGTATCATTGTTTTTGACTCATGTTATCTTTTATTTTAGTACATAAGCTTATATGACACCAACATTTTACATACCAAATAAAATGATACAATTCTCGATTCCAGTTTCGATACCACACCTAAACCTACTAGCCTAACTAAAGTCCAAACATTATTTGTTTGTTCAGAAATTATTATTAATTTTTTTATTAAAAATGAAAAGAATGTGGACAAATGGAAAGAAAATGCCTTGTAAACAGTCAGTTCCCCTCACAGATACATTCACATAAACCACAGTTTCAATATTTAGGATAATATTTCCAATATTTTGCGCATTGTGCACCGTGATCTTGCTGTGCCTGCTACAGTATTTTTTTCTCTTTGCGTTCGTCTTTAGCGTCTCTGGCCTCTGTTAACGGATGTCTAAAAAGTTTGTAATATTTCCACACACATGACATTTTGAAAGAAGACTGCATGCAGTTCGTGTGCAAGCCCAGAACAAGAGATCGGTTGAAATATGTCCGGTCGATCAGTGCATCTGTCTCCACTGTAAAAATGAAGTATGTTAAAGCTACAAAGCTAAAACGTTTGTAGGCTATTTGTCCGTCAGAGACGCTTCTCTCTGTGATCGCTTAAAATGTTAAACTATCAAGGTTAAAAAACATGTGCAATTGATAAACTTTCGTGACGATGCGGCAGTGGCCCGATCGGGTCAGCGACATATTCGTCAACTGTCCTGAGCGTCTTTCACGCTGACCCCGGGCCATCGAGCACTCCTTATTGTCGAGCCCTGTAGGGTAATGCACATATACATTTTTAAAGTTAGTGAAATACATGCCATTATTTTACACACAACAATAACAATACGTACACAAAACTGAGTATACCAACAGCAGTATTATAGTGCTGTATATTTATCATGCTATTAATGATAGTGAATAATGTTTTATTAATAGACTTTTAGTAAAGTCAGGAAAATATGGCCCAATGCATAGAGTTACTATGAGTTATAATTTTCTACATGTCATTGGAATCTCTTCCAAAAATTGTCTTTCATCCCACAGCGTGTACTGTCTCGCATCAGTTCACATCAATACACTTCCACACCAATTAATAAACAAACAGTACAATAGACACAACTTAATACAAAAACAACAATATAAATATAATAAAAAACACAAGGCTACAGTGCATTAGTGTAGTCAATTCTATTTTCCAGAGTCTGGAAGTCTACTTAGACCCCAAATTCTAATTTATTAATTTTACAGACTGATGAACAAAGGATTTACAGTACTCTGTTCAATCTGACATGTGCAACTCTAAGCCCTCTACCTGATGGCAAAAATGTATATTTCTCATACAAAATGTCAGAAAAGTCAGACATAATTTCTCCTGACAATGTCAACATAATATTTCATATACAGATCTTGAAAACTTAGCTGAAGCACTTGGCCTACAAGTTTAGAACAAGCAATCTAGACAGTCAAGTTTTAAGGTTAAAGGAAATGTCCTTAACCGTAACAGACAAGGTACCGGTCATTTTTTACTAGTCACTGGTCAGTTTGTCTACAAATGATTATTTATGGAATACAAATAAGGGTTATTATATTTCAAGGGTCCCACTCTATTTGACCAATGACTTTTTCTAATCTGAGCTTTTTTTAATGTATCATTTTACAATACTTGCAGTTAATATATTTATATAATTAGATAATATAGATCATTATTTATATTGCTTATAAATATACACATTACATTTTAGTCTACATAAGTATCCAGTATTACAAAAAAACATCCTTGGAATGTGTCCAGGCCTGAAAATCACAGTTTTTAACAATTGTGGGAACACTGATATCGTGTATGAAATTATGAAATTTGAGATGCAATGTGGCAATTTATTCAAAAGATCCAATAATTTGATATTCCTAGATATGCATAAGGAAGCTGTGAGCATGTGGGCTGGATAGTTCAGTGATCAATCTAGTCTTTAGTTCTTATTTCACCATCAGTGGTTTAGTTATGAAACATCCTGGGAGCTGAACACAGGCCAGGCCACAAATGAATGCAGCCATTGTTGCAGCAGCTTGTCTTCACGGCACCCAGGTAATCAGCACTGTTTCCAGAAATAACCGCTGGTATCTGGGCATTAGGTTCACATGCTGCACTGAAGGAGCTGAAGGAGGCGTCCTTCCGCGGGCCTGGTACATTACCTCAAATGTAAATAAGAGCCTATTTGACAGAAAACTAAATAAATATAGCCTAAATATAGTGAAATACACCCTTCTTGATGGTGCCATCCACTTTGAATATCTGAGAATTTTGTTCTGATTTAAACATGGACTTGAAGACTGTTAAAAAATGAAAACAATTGTCACTTGTTTAAGTAGGTGAACAAGTAAATTTGTGTCCCTTTGTACAGATGAATCTTATTCCTTCTACTGAAGCACAAAAGGCTTTTTGGCTGTTCTCAAATTCTGCTGGAGAACATGATCATCAGGTTTTGTTCAGCTAAAGTGCTGCTGTCATTGCAGCAAAAGAGGGACAAAACAAGTATTGACAATATATTACAAACGTTTTTATTGTTTGTATTGTACAATTTATTTTTCATCGTTAGTTTTCACTCACACTTCCCTAGTGAAAAATAAGTATACTCATTTTTTTTGTAGTACTACAAATACATTTACATATTATGTATTTAATAAAAAATACCCCGCAGATGTACTTTTAGTATACCAAACTGCTATATTGAAAGGAGAAGTTCACTTCCAGAACAAAAATGTACAGATAGTGTACTCACCTCATTGTCATCCAACATGTTCATGTCTTTCTTTCTTCAGTTGTAAAGAAATTATGTTTTTTGAGGAAAACATTTCAGGAATGTTCTCTATATAGTGGACTTCAATGGTGTCTGTGAGTTTGAACTTCCAAAATGCAGTTTAAATGCAGCATCAAAGGGCTCTACATGATAACCTCAAATGCTCATCTTGTCTTGTCTGCGTTAACTCTGGTTTTTTCCGGTTCATGACAGTTAGGGTATGTTGAAAAACTCCCATCTCTTGTTCTCCTCCAACTTCAAAATCATTGCTGTTTTATGCGTGCATCTTTTCTTCTTTGCACTTTCACTTTGTAAACACTGGGTCGGTAATTGGTGGAACTAAGTGGAACTATTGCAAGTATACTTTAGGTACTCATGAAATATTTTACATTTAAAGACCGATATTATTTAAAGATCATACAATTTTCATCAATCGTGACATTAAAACATATTTTAGACTTAATATTAAGAAATGTGCATTGTGCACAAGTAGTACTCCAAATAAAGTTTAATTACAATTTTTTATAACAGCAAGTCTATAAATATATTATTAGACATGAACTATACTTAGTATAAAATAAATGCATTTTAAATCCATTACTTTGTTACTAGGGTTGCTATGCTTATAATATAGTTTATTACAAATTACAAAAGAATGCATTTTTCACCAGTGGTCTCGGACCTCACATTACAAGATGTCCATTGGATTTTAATGAGATTCATTAAAGTTGTGTATCCCCTAGTTAAAAAACAACAAAAAAACTATGCTATAATTTATTTAAAATATTTATTTCATACTAAGTATACTTTAAATACATTAAATTTATTGACATATAATTTAAGACTTACTTATAATTAAACTTTATTTGGAGTATTTATTGAACAGTGCACATTTCTTAATATTATACTTAAAACATGTTTTAATATCACTGTTAATAAGGATTGTATAATATCAGTCTTTAGATGCAAGATATCTTATGTCTTATCAAATATGTCTTTAGTTGGACTTTAGCACTACTTCTGCACAATTAAAGTGTGTTAAGCACAAAATTAGTCGTTCCAATTTAGCAGACTTTAAAGGGGACATCGGATGCAAAGTTCACTTTTACATGTGGTTTGAACATTAATGTGTGTTGTCAGTGTATGTACAAATCTACCCTATAATGATAAAAATCCATGCAGTGGTTTTTAATTAATCTGTAAAAATAATATCCCCTTTTTCAAATCGAGCCATTCTCAGATGCATTTCGTTGTGGCATCACATCGAAAGAGGCCACTCCCACGATAGTTGATTGACATGAGCGTCTTACCTCAGATCAGCTGTAACAGTCCGACCTCCATTGTTCGGATGCCGGAGCAGGGATGTAAGTTAGACAAGAATATCTCAGATTGAGCGATTGAGGTGTTGTGTTGCTGGATGTAATAATGAACAGTGGTCGTCATTTACTCTTGACATCTGAGCCGCTGAAGATGCAGTAGATTACGTTTGTTTGTGAAGGGAATGCGCCTCCCGATCTACATAAATGCGTCTATGTTCGCACAAATCATTCGTTATCAGCTTCACTTACAGCAGAAGTGAGTATAAGGCTTTTTTTATGAATCTCTGCAATCACCTTTCCTAATAACGTGCTAGTTAGCAAGTTTCGCGGCTGAATGTGCTAAATGCAGCTAAAGTAAACAATCTCTCAGAGCAGCTCGTCACTCCACAGAGAGAAGAGAGGGGCGGGGCAAGCAGAGCTCATTAACATTTAAAGGAACAATCCCTCAGAACGGGATGATTTTTGCAGAGCTCATTTTGACAAGGTAAAAAGGGTGTTGTTTTACACAACCACTGAGAATTTTTAACCAAAGTATATCATAGACTTTTCATTAAGACCCTAAAGAATCATATCAACTTGGGCATCTAATGACCCCTTTTTAGTAAATCAAAAGTGCATTTGTCAGGTATTTTTATTAAGCACAAATATACAGTATGTAAATGTATTTGTTGTATATCTAGCACAAAATAAATGTATTTCAAATACATTTTAGTGTTTTGTTTGAAAAAACTGGTCAACGTGCCAGTGCTGGATACTGACACCTAGAGCTATGGATGCAGCATCATGCAAAATCAATAGTTTTTAGCTACCATTGTAACTAAATTAATTGTGAAAATGCCATATTAGCAGTCAGCAATGATTAGTTTATTATGCCTTTGAAAGTTTTCAATAATACCAGGGTTAATTGAAATGAAGCAAGTGTTCAGCTAGCAGTTTGATCGCAGTATGTTGGTTAACATATAGTGACCGGTTCAATTTAGAAAAGCTTTTTTAGTCTACAGATTTAATTGCAGACTTTATTTCATTTTAGTACTGTTCATGTTAAGAGTATAACTTTTTTATGGAAAAATAATAAATATGAGTTTAATTATGCTGAAAAACAGAGAGAGAAAATAAATAATGTAAAAAAAAAAAAAAAACCCAGATTAAAAAATGACCACAAGTATTCAAAGGATTTGCATGCAGTATTTATTTGTAGTCTTCACCCTGAATAAAAACACCCAGTTTGGCCCACGAAATGTAATAACCTGCAGATTGAATGCGAAGTAGCGCCTCCCTGTCCTTTTTCTCCCATTCCCTCCCACCCGTCTCCTCCCTCTCTCTCGCTCTCTCTGCAGAACAGCCGCATCCCTTTGCATCAATCAGCAGCCATGTTGAAGGTGAACCTCGTCCTCCACCACCATTCCACTTCCTCCCGAGCTCTCGTTCTGTCCTCAGCGCTCCTCCTCTGTCAGCTTTGTTTCTCACTTTAACCTTTCGCTAAAACCCCTCTCTATCTGTCCGCCATGTTCTCTTGCTATCCCCATCTCAAATCGCCATTTCTGCTTGCTCATGCAGTCTCTCATCTTCTCCTTCTCCTCGGCTGCTCGCCCTCCTTCTGTTTGATATCAGAAATGTGCGATGGACAAGCAGACCGTGCAGTCTCTCTCTCTCTCCCCTCCTCTCTCTCTCCTTCATTCTCGCACACCCACCCACCCGCCACTACAAAGATGCACGCATAAAGATGTCGCTGCAGTGGTAGCGGTGCAGCTCAGCCGTACCAGCAAACAGCACACTTAGATGTGCACAAACACACGGTGGACCAGAGTAAAGCACGTTTCATTAGGTGGACGGAGAACACGAGCACGCCCTGTGCATTTAAATTCATAGCAGTTCATAATCTTTTTTTGGAGGAGTGAGGAGGGCTCATCTGAAATAGCATCGCCGTTATTTATTCTACGTGATGGAAAATGTCAAAAGCTGCCTCGCGCCAGGTGCCGTTTTTGTTATGACACCAGTGGACGAGTTGCAGCATCCACCTCTCACGACACGCAAGGCGCTTCTCACACGTTAGCACGCTGATCCGTTTTCTCCGCGCTCTCTCGTTCCGGATACCCTTTTGCAGTGCTTAATGAAGTTGCAGTGCTTGCTAGCACGCCGCATCTCTTTCCGCTGCTAATAATGCACAGACAGCAGTGGCGCTGCCCTGCCCGACTATTTATAAACTCCACAGCGGGCGAAAAGACCCTGGTGGCCAGCTAGCGAGCGTACGGAAGGAACGAGACCTATAGCGGGGTGTGTTGGAGCAGACTGATGCCCCCTGCCACCTCTGGACTGGGCGTCTCACGCAGAGAGGGCACTGGGACTAGGGTGAACGAAAAAGAGAGAGAGTGTGTGAGAGAGAGAGAGCAGGCAGGGTAGACTTATAGGAGAGACTGCGATCGCAGCAGAGAGCAGCAAGTGACGAGTTGAATCAAAAAAAAAAAAAGAAGCTGTAACACTTTCGCCTGCGAACGAAACATCTTTTTCCAGCCATCAGTGGATCGCAGGAACGAGGAAGGCGTGAGCGATGTTTTCCGCTCTCCGTCCACTGAAGCGCTTTCTCTGATTAACTGAAATAAAGGTACGTTCAGCATGCTTTTGCCTCCAGTTTCAAACAGACACAGTCGAGCGCGTTTTTTTGCAGGGCAGCGCATCAAGACTCATGTGGTTTTTATCTGTAAAAATGAAAGCTAATGTTTCGCTCTTTGTCTGACTGGACATTTCATACTCGTGGACAATGTTTCTCTCATTTTGCACTGAATAGTTTAATGCAAGACAGGGGATTTTTATTTTTCCGCCATTTCGCTCATCCGGTATCCGGTAAGTCATGTCGAGGGTGTGGCAGGTAGATATAACCACAGACAACAAATGCCATTTTACGCTTACATACAATGCATTAAACGAAAGAATAGAACGTTTCAACTTTATGGAAGTTTTTCTTTTTATTTTGTTTTGTTTTTTAAATAAAAGGCCCTTCAACTTAAATTAGCATTGCCATCCAGCTCTGCGAGTCTATGGGAAGTGATTTCGACTGCATGCAAGTCTACAAAACACACACACACTCACACACCCACACACACACCAATACAGAAAACGGTGATCCCTGGCGATTGTCCATTGCAAAATGCTACCGGGGCGTTCCAACATGGCGCGGTCTGTAGGAGCGATCCGTTTTTCTCCGGACGGAAAACACAACTGCCTGCTCGGTCGCCATTCATACAAATCCCAATAAGTGCTGCGCCACAGCATGTTGCCGTGACAACGGAGGCCTGACAGACAGGGAGCAGGCGGATGTTTTCCCAGCGATTAAGAGAGGTCTGCTTCTCCCGTTTAGCGCAATCGTACACAAACAGTACAGATTAGAATAGATAGATTAAAAAATCTGGCACGCTGTTACATTCAGACTGCTCAGTAAAGGCACAGGCTGAACAATAATGCTGTGTCATGCTGTTTTTGATGATCAGAGGCTGATATATGCTAGATGCCTTCTTTGCGGTTTGCTTGTTTCCTTTCTCGTTTTGAGCAACGCATAATGCATCACGGCGACCACAGAACAGCCTGAGGAAATGTTCTTCTTAACTAGTTTATCTGTTCAGAAACTGAGCGCTGAGCAGACAAGGCTTTGCCTGTCAGTCTTTTGCATATAAATTTTTAATGCCGTTCTCAGAATTTAGACTTTAAAATCTATAATCGCACGTCTGAACAAGATCGACCTCGACAGTCTAATAGAACATTACAAGCGGCCATTTTACTTTATGTCAAGATGCTTTTTGTCGTGGTTTCAAAATGGCTGCTCTGTTGAAAAAAAAAAAAAAACTCTCAACAGAGACACGCAAACCAATACCTTATCGTCACACTCGCATACATTGCTGAAAAAGCGAAACCTCTGCAAATTGCAGAACGGTTATTCTAAGTACGTACTTGAACGCGGTCAGTTTACTGCAAATGCTTTGCTGTAAACTGAACTACTAACAATGGCAAAGCGTAACTTCCGCCAAATGATTTATATGTTCCTCACGGACGTGCAACCGCTGGATTAGATCTTCAAAATTCATTCAGAAAATGCAAGGTTAATGTAAGTGTCTAAAAAGCAATTGTGCATATTTAGTAACTAAACGGGTCGTTTGATGCCAGTGGCTGCCTGAAAATGCTTGTAAATCACATTGCAGGACTCATTTGAATAATAATGTGGACAATTTCACGACCGTCACACGGAAAAGTGGGCATCGTATACAAAAAAAGCAAGACGTAAAGTAGTGCAAATGAGAGGCGAAGGACAAACAATCAGTATGAAAACTGCATTCGCTTTGAGAACGTACGCGTTGTGCTTTGATGGTGCATTAGCCGAGAGCGCTGCTGCATCTGACATATTCCACTTTGCAGCAGCAGGTCAGTCTCCCTCTTGGGTGCAAATAGATAGTGAGAAGCAGAAATGGGTCAGTTTGCTAGGATGGATTTTCGGAAGCTTTTGTCTTCCTGTATCACCAGCAAGGTGTGGAATTTTACCTTTGTTCATTTCCTACTGGGTCATTCCACGAAATCGGTGCCTTTTACGTCTCTAAGAAATAATCAAACAGATACAGTGTAACAACAAATAAATGTGCAATTAAAAAACATAACAATACTATGTATGCTTTCATCAATATTACATTAAAAAAGTCAATTAATTATTATTTTAAATAATTTAAATAGTATTTATGTTGGTATGGGTAAGGTTTTTGGCCTGTCCAGCTGGACTTTTAGTTTGCAAAATGATATAAAAATCATATTTGCATATTACTCTAAATATAGTCTCATTGTTAAGCAACGTTTTTAGCACAAGTATGCATTTTTTTCTATAAAATATAAATCATTTTATTGATGTCCCCTGATTTCATGTCAGCCCTGTTACCCTTATCAAAAAAAACCTTGTAAAATAATGTACATTCAGGTGACACATTCATTTCTAGGAGGTTACATCATCTCTCAACCAGGATTCCAACAATTAAAACACAAGCATGTTTCTCTCACTCCTCTATAATCTTCTATTTTTGATGATTTATGAGGCTTGACTGGGGATGTCAATCCTGTTACCGTTTTTACCGCTCAAAAGTTTGAGATAATTTTTGCATTTATTTGATCAAAAACACAGAAAAAAA
>JAHKKF010523180.1:0-14477 GCA_019740295.1 Labeo calbasu | reverse complement strand
TATACTTTAAAATATAATTTATTCCTGTGATGCAAAGCTGAATTTTCATCAGCTGTTACTCCAGTCTTAAGTGTCACATGATCCTTCAGAAATCATTCAATATTTTTTGGAATCTGGGATTCTTTTTTAAGGATTTTTTGACGAATAACGAGTTAAAACGAACCACAAAATATAAATCTTTTCTAAAAATTTAAATCTATGCTACCACTTTTTATTAATTTAACACATCCTTGGTGAATAAAAGTATTAATTTCTTTCAAAAAAAAAAAAAAAGAAAGAATAAAAATTGACTGACCCCAAATGTTCGAACAGTAGTGTATATTGTTAGAAAACCTTTTTATTTTAACTAAATGCTGTTTTTTTTTTACCTTTTATTGATCAAAGAATTAAAAAAAAGCATCGCAGGTTCCAAAAAATATTTTTAAAAATTTAGTTTTGCATAACAGAAATAAATTATATTTTAAAGTATATTAAAATAAAAACTATTATTTTATATTGTAATAATATTTTGCAATATAAATGTTTTTTTCGGTATTTTTGATCAAATAAATGCAGCCTTGATTAACATAAGAAACGTCTTTAAAAACCATTCAAAATCATACGAATCCCAAACTTTTGAGCGGCAGTGTACATTTAAAAAAATATTTCTTACATGTAATATAATCATTATCCACAAGTAAACGTCTTTCAAAGTGTACATCATGTGCTTTTATGAACTTGACTATTAGCTAGCAATTAGCAAATTTGTTTGAAATCGTCAAACCTGTTACTGCCAACCTATTATTTTTTTGAGTAACAGGTTTTGATGTGGGTAACAGGGATGACATTGATTAGGTTCGACCCAGTTTTTAAAGATTGCCTGTGTAAAATTAAAATATTTTAAAGGTCACCCTCTGTATATTATTGAGCTAATGCCTATATCATTCAGTGGCATACTTGTGTCGGTAACAGGGTTGACAAAAATACCAAAACATGAGTAAAAAAGTCATAAAATAATAAATTACATAGCCTGAGATTGCACAATCCAATTTCTTGTCATTTTAAGGTATCTTCATTTCATGGACATTTAAAAAATATTGATTAAACTTATTTATTTACAATTTTTCCAATTAAAAAAGGCACCGATTTTGTGGAACGACCCTACGATGAGTCAAACAAGTGTCATGACAAATTTGAAAGAACAGATCATTAAGAAATTCAAAACTCTGCATATGCTGCGTAAAAACATTGTCAATAAAAGCCAGTATCTGTTATTATTCTCTTTTGTTCCATCTTGTTTTTGCTTATCCGTGTCCTTTATTTTAAAGTCATCTTGTTTCTCGTTAATCTTTTGTCTCTGTCATATGTTTCCCTCCCATGACCTAATTGTATTCAGCTGTGTTTTGCTCCCTCATTAGTTCTTGTGTGTACTGTTTATAGCCCCTGTGTTTGCCTGCTCTGTTATTGCCTTCGAGTGCACCTGGTAAGATCTTGCATCAGAGTAAGGAAATCATAATTCTGGCATGTCGTGTATTTAAGTCTGTTGTTGTTAGAAATAATATACAGACATAGCCAAAGAACATAGAGGTTGGTATTGTAGGTATGTGATTTACGTAGAGCTTTATATAGCACTTTGTAAAAATCAAATTGATTACATGTCTTTACATGTTATTGTTATGCATTGTTTTTGGATTCATGTTTTTTGTATTCTTTGCTTTAGAGAGATAACAATAAAGTATTTTATCAATTGCTCACCCTCATGTTGTTGCAAATTTTTGCCTCCAAATATCAATGGGCTCCAATGTTGTTTGGTTCCCATTGTTTTATAATGTACAGCAGATGAAAAAGTCAAACATATTTGCAGCAAGTTTGGGTGAGCAAATGAGTGGAGCTTCAGGAAAAGCAATTTGTTTAGGAGGAACATACAGATACTTGAAGGTGAAATAACACAGAAAAGCATTGGTAATATGAGCCTTTAGGATCTAGACTGCCAGGAGGCAAAAGTCTTCTCATTGCAGCATTAACCCTGACCAAAAAGCTGTATACTTCAAGTTTATTTTATTAAGTACACTTAAGTATATTTTCAAGTATACTTTATGTAGTAAGTATACAAATATCAGTGTANNAGTAGTATACTTGTAAGTGTACTATTTCAATACTCCTTGGGACTAAATTGGCCCACTTTCTAGTATATAAAAGTATACTTTTAAGTATACTTTAAGTATAACAGTAGTAAACCTTGAGTACACAACTAGTTTACATATAAGTTTTTAGTTTTTAGTTTGTACTGCAACTATACTAAAAGTGAACTTATAGGTATACTGAAAGTTTACTAATTAAATACTTGTGGTATTTTTAGTACACTTTGTAGTATAGTCTCAGTAAACTACTAGTTTAGTAGTTTCATACTGCAAGTATACTCGTAAGTTTTCTTTAAGAGAAATTTACATCATACTCCAAGTATACTACTGTGTCCCTGTTTAGGTATTATTTTTGTAAATACTTTGTTAAATTAATATCTGAACTTACAAAACATCAAAAGATGCTTGTAAACAAAAACATTTTATTCTAGCTTCATGCATTCTTTTTTATAAACACTTGAATGTGGGTAAGTTTCATAAATAAAAAATAAAGAAACAATATTTTGAAYAAAACACGGAAAAAAGACTGAACTRGATTCAGRATGATAATCAAAACATAGATGGAGTCGATCAACACCCCAAAGCTTGACAGTCATTATTACCTCTTCATGGGTCGACATTTTATTCCATAACGTTACACAGTTTTGATGATTTTTTTTTTTTTGTCTGATGATTGTGTTAGATTACATGTGGAAGCATCTGTTGTTTCGGTTCCTTCTTCACTTGTGTTTTGGATATTCTGTACAGTAGACGTGTAATAGCGTATAACAATGAAAACATATAGCTTAAATATGTTTAGACCTTATCTAATATAAGTCAAGTATACTTAAATGTCATTTTAAGTATATCTCTGAGAAGTACATAAATCACATTTCTGAGAAGTACTTGAAAAGTAGACAAAGTATACTTTCTTATTGTTAGTTTAAAAGAAGTATACTAATACCACACTTGAATAAACTTCTTTTTCGTAAGGGAAGCCTAACGCAACCTTACCGGTTTCACTTATTAATATCAATATGGTCACATGGACGAGTGGTCTATGAAGGTTAAGCGACGTCAGCATAAACTTCAATATTCATGAGTTGGGCCAGGTCAACTTCACTCCAGAGAAACATTGCTAACAGAATGACACACACATTGGCAAAGTAAATCCAGTGTGTAAATACATCATCCCTTGAATATCCATTAGTATGGTTGACCGTTGAGCATTTCTAAAGCTCAAATAGTTGGTTTCTAGGGAAAGCATGAACTCATGAAACGTACACGTTGAATCCGGTGTATGTCGCTTTGAATTAAAGACTCAGTGAAATGCATAAATGTAGTAAAAAAAAAATTTGGATTAATAGGAAGCATGTCATATAGATCACAAAGTCTTGATTTTAAGCAATATGGTTTACTCAGTGAAAGTGCTGGTAGAGGACAGAACTTTCCCAGCCATGGTTTCTTGCTCACTTCCTCCAGTAGTCAATGGGAGTCATAGTGTGTCTTTCAACACATGCTTTTAAAAGCAATGACAGTCATCATTCCAAACATAAGTTATTATCCAGTAACCCAAGCTGCCCTAAAAATAAATACCAAATGGAGATGAAAGTGGCAAAAATGCCTGCTGGTAGATCCAAATTTATGCTTACATTGTTTGATACATAGCACCATCTTGCTATCGTCTTGGCATATTTATAGAAAATTGAACAAGCTGCCTTTAATGCTAGTCAAAGAGGATTTTAATACGCTTTAGAAACAGGATATAAAAGGGTGGGGAAGATGCTGTAGAACAGGAAGTCTGCTCTATAGTCACTAGAGAATGGTCTGTCGAATTCTTGAGCTATACTACGGTTCAAAATTGTTAATGGTACTCAGAAAATAGCTCTTTTGCCTGATTTGATGTCCTGAAATATCACACTCGTCTCTGTGACTGCTTTGGGCTTTTACAGAAAAAACCCCCACACTCCCAGAATAATCGTGGTTTAGTCAAAAAGACTTCCGTGCACTTTCTTCCTGTTAATCCTTTAATGTGTCTCTGTTTCTTATTACAGAATAGCCTTAGTTAAAAATATACTAAAATGTATTTAAAATGCATTTATTTTGTGCTAAATATACTACAAATACATTTGCATATTTATGTGATTATTAAAAAGTAAATTAATTGTACTTGGTGTACTAAACAGGTGTACTTAAAGGGACAGTTGACCCAAAAATGAAAATTTAATGTTTATCTGCTTACCCCCAAAGCATCCAAGGTGTAGGTGACTTTGTTTCCTCAGTAGATCACAAACGAAGATTTTTAACTCAAACCGTTGCCGTCTGTCAGTCATATAATGGCAGTCAAAGGGATCCACGGCTTTGAGAGTCAAAAAAAAACATACACAGATAAAACCAAATGAAACCCTGCAGCTTGTGGCGATACATTTAGGTGTTAAGACAGGAAACAATTGGTCTTTACACAAAACTGAACAATATTTCTACCATTTTTACCTCTGATCCACCGCAGTGTCCTGAGCACGTTCACGACAGCCGGCGCGTGATGAATGTGCCGAACACGGAAGCACAGAGGAGTTCAGATGCAAAAGCCTCTAAGTCCATCTGATGTTTTTCTTAAAAATAAGCATTTTTATCAGGCTCCTATGTATAGGTTTCTACCTAAGTACCGGTACTTCTGATTGGGCTGAGGCTGGGATTTAATGAGTTTGAAATAAAAGTATTTGATGGACGTATAATATGTGTGGAGAGCATTCACTTAGTATCATTTTCTCATTTTTGAGCAAGGTGGCTTTTAGAGGTTTTTGCATCTGAACTCTTCATATACAAAACAAGGAGTTTTAAGACTAATAAAATAAATAAAAGCTGGTTCTATTCTCACCCAGTCTGGTTGTTGGGTGAAAGGTCTGTTGGATTATTTGTTAAATATAACAAATAATAACGTGTCTGATTTGTTCAAGTGATTTGTCAATAAATATGCTAATTGATTTTTGAACTACACTTAGTGTGAAATAAATGTATTTTAAATATATTATGGCATTGTTTTTTTCTTCAAGGGGGTACAGTGGTATATGTGCAGTGTGGGATTTTGGAAATTCCAGGACTAACATACGTGGAAAAGTTGAGTCACTCCACAGAATTTAGTGATTAACAAGTCAAAACCGTTTTGACACTTTTTCAACAGAAATAGATTAATGACTGATTATTTCAGAGAGCAGTCCCCAGTCAGATGATACCTCATGTTTGTATCCAAATATAATTTAATAAACAATATTTTTGTATATAATGGATTAAACCGTTCTAATGCTGCCAGGTGAGCCATCTCCCACAGTCCAGGTGTTAGCTCCTCAAGCAAACAAAAGGAGCATTTTCAATGAGTCATCATGTATGAAACATCTCACCCGTTCTCAGTCTAGACTGTCTTTGAAGACTCCGCCAGGTTATAGCAGGCTTAGCAAAGGATGAAATTGGTTGATGACAGGGTTATCTGAATAATTTGTCTTTTTTTAACCTGTGAGAGAGAAACAAAAAAATGAAAATGTTGGAAATTTTCAAAATTTAAAACAAAAAATTAGAAAACATTTTATTTGAAGGACTGTAACTATTTGTGCATCATTGTGCATTGCTCTTTAAGTGCTTTTCCTTGTTTTATGTGCATCGTTCATGCTTTATGCCCTTCTTTGTACATGTATCTAAGTGTGCTTACCCTGTACAAAGTTTGCTTCTGTACTCTGTAAACTTGAGAGCAAAAATAAATAAATGAGAGCTTTCTGAGGAGCTCAGATCAAAGTAGTAAGATAAGGAGAAGACTGTCATGGCGGTTCGCAAACATCCTTAGTAACAAATCTCTAGTAGCTTCATCTCATTTCCTTGCATCACAACAAATCAAATTAAGATAAAATATGCATCTGTCTTTTCACTATGTACTATAACTTATGTTGTCATTATCAGTATTTTGAGTATAACAGATGAATATATTGCAGTTTGGTTGTTTATGTTATGAGCTAACCACATCTGCCAACCACTGTATATGTTATACTAACTTAACTAGCTTCATTTGTTTACTGCTTTATAGTCATGCTATGATGGAGAACCAAGTGGCTCATGAGTTGAGTCGTGCTGCCATCTAGTGGTTTGATTTGATTTGATTAGAGTCATGTAATAATTACACTTTTGTCTTATATAATACTGTCTTTTTTGTTAATGGTTAAATGTGTATCTGAAGAGTTCATTTGCAAAAGCAGATAACTACTAACAATTTAAAAAAATCATTTTTCAAATAATCTCATTCAAACTGCAGTTGGGTTATTTTGATTAAGTAAACATATCTAAAATAATACAGATAACCAACACACACACACACACACCCACACAAAAACATGATAACATAATTAAAAAACATGATTTTTAAAAAATTTAAAAAATGGCCCTAGTGAAAAATAAATATACTAAAATGTATTTTAAATACATTTATTTCATGCGAAGTATGCTACAAACACATTTACATATTGTGTACTTAATAAAATACCCTGCAATTGTACTTTTAGTATACTAAACTGGTATATTTACCGTCTGCTAAATTGGAACAACTAATTTTGTACTTAATGCACTTTAGTTGTGAGGAAGTAGTGCTGAAGTCCAACTGAAGATGTACTGAAGTATATTTGATTGTGCTAAAGTGGAACTGTTGCATACACACTTTAAATATTTAGCATTTGAATACCAAATCAAACAATCCTCATTAATAGCGACATTAAAACATATTTTAGCCTTAATATTAAGAAATGTGCATCGAGCACAAGTAGCACTCCAAATAAAGTTTAATTGCAATTTTTATATCAGTAAGTCTCAAGCAATATGTCAGTATATTAATAGACTTGAACTATATTTAGCATAAAATAAATGCATTTTAAATCTGTTACTTTTTTACTAGAGGGAGTTATCTGTTTTTGCAAATAAACTCTTCATTTGTTTAACAAAAACAACAAAAAATCACTATTTACTCACCCTTATCTTGTTCCATACTTTTATGCATTTCATTCTTCAGTGGAACACAGTGGAGTTTCTTCTTTTGAGCACTGCAGAAGAAAAAATGTCATACAAGTTTGAAACAACACAGCGCCTTGTTATTGAATGTTAATGACTTGTTATTAAGAAGTGAATACCTCAGCCAGTTATTTTCCCTTTTTTTGCAAACAATTTGTGACCCTGGACCACAAAACCCTAAGTAGCACGGGTATATTTGTAGCAATAGCCAAAAATACATTGTATGGGTCAAAATGATAATTTTTTCTTTTATGCCAAAAATCATTTGGACATTAAGATCATGTTCCATGAAGATATTATGTAAATTTCCTACCGTAAATGTATCAATTAGTAATATGCATTGCTAAGAACTTCATTTGGACAACTTTAAAGGCGATTTTCACCCTCGGCTTCCAGATTTTCAAATATTTGCATCTCAGACAAATATTGTCCTATTCTAACAAAGCTTTCAGATTGATGTATGAATCTCAATTTCAAAAACACTGACCCTCATGACTGGTTCTGTGGGCCACGGTCACATTTATCATTTAGGTTTATGTTCAGAGGTCTTCTGCCGTTATCTCAAAATTACCCAGATTTAAATAGTTTTTTTTTGTTTTTTTGTTTTTTTTTACTTTATGTCTCTCCTCTGCAGATGACTGTGGTCAACCCCAGCACTCTTGGTCTGGTGGACAGTTCCCACCCCCAAGCTGTCCTCAGTCATCTTAGTGAACAGCGTTCACAAGGCCTATTCTGTGATGTAATTATCGTTGTGGAGGATGTCAAATTCCGGGCCCACCGCAACATACTGGCTGCTACAAGTGGATATTTTCGCAACGCTTTCAAAACGCCCGAGGTCTACACGTCCAGCCAGGTGCTGGAGCTAACAGACCTGAAATCGGAGGTCTTTGCTAGCATCTTAAACTTCATCTACAATGCCAGAGTGGAGTCAAGTAGTACAGAGGACAGCAGGTCATTGGTGGCAGCTGGAAAGCGTTTAGGAATTCCCTTTCTGGAGAAATTGCTAGACTCTGAAAGGCAGAGCTCTAGTCTCTTGCAAGGCCAAGCCTCTGCAAGCTGCGGAAGATCAAACGCTCAATCAAAGTTGGCAGACACATGCACATTAAAAAAAGAAACCCTCAAGCCTGAGGAGTTGGACTGCTCTAAGGGCCCAAGGATCACCAATGCTTTCTCCATTACTGAGGTTGAGGCGGTCAACAACCCGTTCTCTACACTGGAGCGCCGTAACAAAGTTATTGAGGGACTTGAGGAAGGAAATCCACCTTCTAGCTCCCAAGATACAAGCATGTCACCCATAGAGAGTGAGCCTGCCAATGCCCTAACTGAGCACTCATATGCAGTGAGCCAGGGGCAAGAGTCGAAAGAGGTTAACCAGGAAAATGATAACAGAAGCATCATACCTGTCATTCCTCCATCTAAGACTTTGGTTAGCCAAAAGCTTGGACCTATAAAGAAGCGTCGCATACATTGTAATGGTATGCCGCCTCTCTCAAGTGAGCCGGTTGCAACCGTACCCACTATTACAAGCACATCTACAGTGGAAAAGGCTACCGTTGCTCCATTATCTTCCTCCCAGTTGTCTTCAGATGCAGCGCCAGAAATACAGTCCAGTCTCGATCTGTTGTCACCGCTTGACATTGCACCCTCTCAGGATGCAGAGCCACCCTGCCTCAGTCCTCAGAATACACCCACCTTCAGCTGCCAGCAATGCCCTGAGACCTTTAGCGACTCGGGGCTTCTCACCATCCACATGCAGATACACAAGCGATTTGTCAGCCATTTGTTTTGCAAGTACTGCCGTAAAAAGTTTATGCATCTGAAAAGATTGCGCAATCACGAGCAGGTTTGCATTAAATCCCTCAAAGGTCCATCTGAGTTAGAGACAAATAATAAAGACTCTTTGCGAGTCCCGATCTCTAACGGTACATCTAATGCAAATTCCACGCAACACTCCTTACCTCCACCAGATCTCCATATCCCTTTAGATTTAGAGCCCACGTTGACTAGTCCCCTTGAGATGTCTCAGGATCAAGTTAACGGGAGCTTAAAAACAAGCAGTTCGAGGACTTATAAATGTTCTGTATGCAAACGAGCTTACGTGACTCTTTCTAGTCTAAAAAGACATGAGAATGTACACTCATGGCATCGAGCCTATCCTTGCCACTACTGCAACAAAGTTTTTGCTCTGGCTGAGTACCGCACCAAGCATGAGATCTGGCACACTGGGGAACGCCGGTACCAGTGCATTTTCTGCTTAGAGACCTTCTTGACTTATTACATCCTCAAGAATCACCAGAAGACCTTTCACGGCATTGATCCCCAGCTGGCTGTTAATAAAAAATCAGCAAACGGTGGATTCAAGAGTAGTGTCTACCCCATAAAGCTTTACAGGCTTCTCCCAATGAAGTTCAGAAAGAAGCGTTACAAGTCTTACAGTCGGACATACTCTGAAGGGATCGAGGGCGACGATGAGTCGTACAGTGCACCGCTGGGCAGCTGTTCCCCCAGTGCTCTTTTTGACAGTACAGTGCCGACAGCTAATTCAGATGTTGTTAGCGGTCAGTCCTTATTTTCAATGCCAGTCACATTCATGGCCACTCCGAAAATGATGGCGTCAGAAACGCCTCGCATCAGCTTCGACAAACCGTGTGACCAAAATGTCGGATTTCCTGCGCCATCTGAAATAGACCAAACCTTGAAACACCTCTCTGCGGATTTCAAGAAAAAGTCTGGATTTGATGGAAAAGGGTCACCGCTGTTCAGCTACAAATATACAGATTCCTCAAAAGCAATACAAAAGAACTCAGAGTCTTCTCTGGTTACGCACACAAGAAGTGATTCTTCAACGGAGAAGAACACGGAAAACAGCACAGATATTCTTCCGTTCCTCAACATACCATCTGTGTGCTCCTTCGAAGGGTTGAGCAAGCTGAGCGAACTGTCAGCAGCAGCGCAAACCATCGAGGACATGGCTAATCAGCTGCTACAAGCAAGACCTGAGAGCATAACGGCGGATCAACCTCCTAGTGGAAAGACAGAGACGTACATTGCTAAGCCTGCATGCCCAGGCCCATCAGTTGACAACCAAGTCCTTCCCCTCTGCCAAATAACAGTGAAAATTGGCAACGAGGCAATTGTTCGGCGAAAAATAAAAGGCTCGAAGCTGTTTCCCAAGAAGAGGAAAAGGAAAAGCTGGAGACAAGAGGGCATAGGTCAAAGAAGCCCTGCAGAGGAGAGCATCGGAAGTCCGAGTTTGAGGGTGAGGACGGAAGTCACGACTTCGGTTAGAGAAAACGAATCATATGATGACCCAAACGATCCTGAAACTGATGAACTGTGGCGTCCCTATTACACGTACAAACCTAAAAAGAAGAGTAAGAAGCTGAAAGGAAAACGAATGAGGATGAAGCATCTGAGATGCTACACCAGGCCCTTGTCACCTGAAGCAAGTGAAGATTTCAGGGAGGCACCGTTCTCTCCAGACGAGAGGATCTCAGCGGACAACTATGGGGTCAGGAGGGAGCCGAGGCATAGCAGCCAAAAGGAAGCTTTCCCCTGCCACAGCTGCGAGAGCTCTTTCTCCAGCCAGACCTCCCTCAGCATGCACATCATCAGCTGCCATCAGCCACGCTGCAGAATATGTGGTAAACAATGTCCCCCTGAAGACACGTCCAGCACAGCTGGGCCCACTGGAGAGGATAGTGGTGACTTTATCTGCAAGAGCTGCAACGAGGACGGCTCCTGTTTCAGCTCGGATGTGGCATCCCACAGCCTGAGCATGGAAAAGCGTTACAGATGTTCTTACTGCCCGCAGCGGTTCCTTTACCTCGCCACCAAGAAAAGCCACGAGAAGAAGCATCTAGAAAAGTCAGGCAAAGGACACAATTGCAGGTACTGCTCAAAGGTGTGCAAATCAGCAGTGCTGTTGAGCGTGCACGAGAGCAAGCACTTCAAGGCGGAAGACGGAGAAGATCCAGACGTGACGTGTAAAATAACCAGTCCACTTTCTACCGGTAAAGAGCGCAAGGGACAGATCAAGCCTGAGCCTTGGGAAAGCATGTATACCAGCTCAGAGATCAAGCCAAAGATGGACATGGAAACGGAGGCGAATTATCCTGCAATCACCGGTGTCTACAAGAAAACCTCTTTGTCATTTCCATATGCAGCAGATAGGTCTTTCAGTCCTCTTTCCCCAGAAATAAAGAGGAAGACGTCCAAGAAAAAAAGCATTTTGGAACGTGCTAAAGGATTTGGATTTGAGGATTTGATATGGGGACAACAGGATTGACACAGGTACAATCAAGTAAAGTGCTGACTCGGTCCAATCTGTCATGCCTGCAACCAAAGGAACTTCCCAACAGCCTACAGTTGCTCAAGTCAGAACAGCACTTCTGCAAAGAGGAACCTTGTTTTCACACCCACGACAGGAAGGAAATGCATCTCCTGCTGATGTCACGTAGAATAATGACGTAAGTGACGGGGCAGGCCTTACAACGTTTGAAAAACGGGGGAAAAACGCACACGAAAGTATGAGGAGGTTGGCGTAGTGACTTTGCATTCAAGAGAACTTGTGAGATGTAAATATAGAGTATTTTTGGTCGTTCACACGAAATACTATTGGTAGTTTTCCATGTTTTTCTAAGAGAGAAGAAGTGGTTTTATTTTTATACGTTTTTATTTGTCTAAGTGGATCTTCCCTATTCCATTGCTCATTGTGTTGTACTCTATGCATCAAGTAAAGTGAACGACTAGCAGCACCTTATGGTAAAGATAACTGCGAGTGATTGTACTTTTATTGTAACATTAACACCTTTACCACCATTTCAATTTGTTTGTTGCACACAAATGCATTAACTCTGCTGATCTTACTGATAAATGCTAAAAATGATTTTACAGAATATACCAAATGTTTTACCTTTCATTTATAAGATTAAATAATTTTGTGAAATACTTACAACAAATGATGAAATAAAAAAAATAACACATAACACAAGTCATGTTATTAAGCATATCACAACGTCTTATCACAAAATTGTTGTAATGCTGTAAAATGTAATCTTGCTAAGCCACAGTAATGTTTTGTGACATTAAATTGAACACAAATGAAAACAAGGCTGTAATAGGATGTATTCACAAACTTAAAGGCACAATATGTAAGATTTTTTGATTAAAATATTCAAAAACCACTAGAACAGTGTTATATATTTTGCTGACTTGTGTATTTACATTATCCCAAATGTTTCCAAGAATGTTTAAATCCAGTGAAATAAGCAATTTTAACTAGTGTAATGGCCAATGAAGTCATACACCCTTAATTTTCCCGTTGTATTTTTTTTACAAAACATGAAAACCCCAAAGACACTTTAATATGTTATTCTTTTTATTAGACGTGACGAACACACAGAGTAGCAATTTTCCTACATACTGTGACCGGAAGAAGTGCAAGCGCTCGACTGTGGCATAAAAAAATAAAAAATGAGCTGTGTATCGTGCTCATCCTTCATTAGCAATCACTCCAGCGTCCTCGTTTCGCTTCCATGACTTTTGGCCCACCCTGCTTCACACTACCCTAATAAGTGATCTCGATAAGTTTTTAATACATTAGCTCATCCATGGACATGTTTTTGCCCAACGAATGCATCAGCTGTGGGGATGAAGACTACAACTCCCACAATTCCACACACAATCACGACATTATCAAACTACGCCTTTGTTTCTTTGTTTGTTTTGAATATGCGCCCTCTAGCACCGAAAACGTACATATTGTGCCTTTAAATTTAAAATGACTCATTTGTACATTACAAAAAGGTCATTTTATTTTACGCACAGTGTGCCACGGTTGCCTTGTTTTCATTTGTGGCACATTAAAAGCAGCGTTGACCATTGAATAAGGTCTATTGCAATGTTGGCTGGGTTTCCTCAATATCAAGTGCCATTTTCTACATTGGGAGCACAAGTGTATTTCATCACATTTAAGTGGTTAAATGTCATGTTATTGCAATATACAAAAAATAAATACAACTTCATTAAAAAAAAAATCATTGGAGAGGACGACTGAGAGAGAGAGCCAGAAAGAGAATGAGTGAAACAGAGCCCAGAGCTCCCTTCCTCCTGAAACTGAGTACTTGTAAGTGGGAACTCTGTTTATTCATTCAGATTGTCTCTCTCACTCTGTCTTTGGGCCTCTATGCTGACCCATCTGAGAAGCTCATTCCCGTTCCTCTGTCGGTGTTCCTCCACACAATGCCGCATTCACAGTGTCCCGTCCGGGCCCACGTGACACCAGCGCCAGATGTTCTGAACTCTCCACCACCGTCAACTCCACTCTCTGGAGAAATGCTGGTAGCAGGTTTGTGCCCAAAACCGAATATCAGTACAATGTCTGTGAAGGTTTGTATTCATTCCAGGTTGTCAGGGAATGTCTGGTACTTCATTCATCTGTACCTGAACTTTGTTTCACATTTTTGAAAAACTCCACCAGACAGCCTATCAGCAACTTATCTGTTTTGCATGCCTAATCCGTCAGAAAACATCTGTCAGTCTACTCAAATATTAGCCTAATGTTTCCTGTCTAACCAATGTGAACATTCAAGCTGAGATTGATAATACAAAGACAATACATATGTGACAAAGGAATCATTTTAACACAGTGCTGTGACATTTGAAGTCTGACAAGTTTACAGAAGTACAATGGGTTTAACTGACAATTCATTGATGAGGGTGCAATTTGAAACAGATCATATATATAACAAATGCCTTAACAAATAAACTAATAAAGGTTTTTTTGAGCAAAAACAAGACGTAGAGACAATGCCGATAACCATCATCCACTGGATCAATCTTTAGAGACAATAACAGTGTGGTCATGATTGATGAGCTAAAAAATCAGAGAAGAATAACATAAAATGTACAATTTGGCCTACATTGTTGTGCTCCTTTGGTGCCGGTGGCTTACATGTACACTACCAGTCAAAAGTTTTTGAACAGTAAGATTTTAAATGTTTTTTAAAGAAGTCTCTTCTGCTCACCAAACCTGCATTTATTTGATCCAAAGCACAACAAAAACAGTATAATTTAAAAATATTTTTACTATTTAAAATACATGTTCTTTTTGAATATATTTTAAAATGTAATTTATTCCTGTGATTTCAAAACTGAATTTTCAGCATCATTACTACAGTCTTCAGTCACATGATCCTTCAGAAATCATTCCAATATGCTAATTTGCTGCTTAAGAAACATTTTTCTTAATATTATCAATATTTAAAACAGTTTTTTTTCTGATGAATTTAAAAGATACAAATATTAGCATTTATCTGGGGGGGGGGGGGGTGC
>JAHKKF010523178.1:11827-27886 GCA_019740295.1 Labeo calbasu | reverse complement strand
TGTGTGTAATTAATTAATATATATTTACAATTCTGTATTTAATATATATATATTGGATATATAATATATAATTAATATATATAATTAATCTTTAATACTTATATTTAATGGTATGCAATACCAATAATTATTATTTATTCTTTTGGGGAAAATTGCAGTTAAAATCTGCTTGCCTCAAAAATCTGAATAGCCTCAATACATACAAAATACATGTAACATATTGGTTTAATATAATTTACATACTTGAATTTAATAAACAATTATACTACTGTCATTTTTACTTACAATTTTGACAAAGGTTCTTGACAAATTTGCTTTTACAGTAATTACTTTTCTATAAGTTGCTTTACAGAAGACTTCTGAAAATTGGGGTGTGGGGGACAAAATGTACTTAAATATACGGGAACATAATATCAGAATGCAAACAAATCTTCAAAAAATAATTTGAAAATAGGCATCATTGTCTTTATGCAAAATATAGTTTAAATCTTTTTGTTAGATTTTTATGTGAACATTTCTTGAAAGTGTTTCTCCTGTGAAGTGAGTGGTGGCACCATGTGTTACGAAAACAAACTCCATCAGCGTGCCGATAAATAAAGACTCTTGTTCTATGTGATCGCGCCTCGTTTTAATTAGCGATGAACTGTTCGTAGGTGGAATCCATGCTGTACGTTCACCTTTCTTGCCCTTTCCCATCTCTTTCCCTCTCATCGTCCTGCTACTGAATTGAATATCTTACGGAGGCAAATGGGCTGTATCGTCATAATCATTTGAAATAGCCTCTCAGACAATAAAGCCCTGAAGTGTCTCCATCAGCGTACTCCTCATTTCACCTATCTCTCATACCTTCACATTTAATCTCCATTTAATTGTATGGATCTTTTCCTCATCCCATCCGATGGCCATCAGCACCCACCTTTAAACCGAGCCGGGGCGAGTCCTTCATTACGCCTGATGGCTTTTCCAAATCTGCTCTGAACCGCGTCGGGTCGGCGCGAGATACATCAGGCACGAAGACGAGAAAGAGGAGGAACCTAGGGGAGGAAGGGCGGAGGAAGAGAGTGAAGGTCTTCTTTCATGTTTGATACTGTGCATAAATTATTCAGGCTCCTTGGTGTGGCAGCAATGGGGCGGCAGTAGAATGAATAGGCCTGTCTTAGATAGAGGGTAGAGCAGCACTTTTAATCATCCCCTGCCCCAAATATAGCCCGTCGGCGGCAGGTCGCCGTTCTTGGCCAGGTACGGCAGACAAAAGAGGGAAAAAACACAGGGAAGTTTGTCCTGGAAGGAGCCTTGGCAGACAGACTCGCAGCAATTAATTTCTCCAGAGGACGCAGATCAGCAAAACGCGAGCAGAAGAGAATGAAATATAGTCTGTGTCGTTATCGAACCGTGGGATGATTTTTTTTTTTCTCTGAGTCATTTAAAAAAAAATGATAATGGGGAAAAAAAAAACCAGACTTCATTGTGGTCAAATGGAAAACGGCTAGTGCCAATACTAATTTCACTGATGAAGATAGTGGCTTATTTTATTGATTGCTGGATGTAATTTCCTGGCCTGGATCCCGAGGTGCATGACAGTAGGGCCGCCTCTCTGTATTTGATTAGATAATGGTGCGAGCGAGAGAAAAAGAGAGCGACGGTGTGCGAGGAATCTTTCTGATGAGCTTCCTGCAGAAGGTTCTGTCGCCACATATCCCACTTGCCTTTTCTCTAATTAAAGCCACTCTGGGGAGCCATTATGTGATTGTATCTGACCGGAGACGGTGAGAAAACGGCGTGTTTCCTCACAATAGCCTTGGCCTTTGCTAGAGTCACGTTTTCCGACAGAATGCCTTTTCTCCTGATTTTAAAACATTTTTTTCCTTTGCATTAGCCTATATGAGGCACACTCGAAGGCATCTCTGATGTCTGTCAGGATTCTTCCGTCCAATTAAAGTAATTATCTTGCCATGCCCTGACGGGCTCCGTATTGTGCATGGCAACCTGTTAATTAGTTTATTCTCCTGGTTATTAGTAGAGAAGCACATCAAACTTGTCTAACGCACTAATTGATTAAGACAAAACGGTGGGGTGCAAAATGACGTAAGATTGGATGTGGCTTTGCAACGGATAAAGTAATGAATATGGAGCGACACTTAATTTAATTTAGTATTAACTAACATGAACAAACAATGAACAACACATTTATTACTATTTATTCATCTTTGTTAATGTTAATAAAAACCGTTCATTATTTGTTCATGTTAGTTCACAGTGCATTAACTACTGTTAACAAACACAACTTGTGATTTTAATAATGCATTAGTAAATGGTATTAACATTATCTGAGATAAATAGATAATAAATGCTGTAGAAGTATTGTTATTTCTTAGTTCATGTAAACTAACGTTAACTAATGAACCTTTTTTTGTAAAGTGTTACTGAATATGGCTTAAAATTAAGTGTGGAAAAATCTGTTTATTTACATACTTAGTGATGTGAAATTTGAACAAACACCCCAAAAATAATTGTACTTAAAGTTTCAAAATTTGGGATCAGTTGAGGTCAGTATTATTTTATTTTATTTTATTTTATTTTATTTTATTTTATTTTATTTTATTTATTTTTGTGAAATTTGAATAAACATCCAAAAAATGATTTAACTTAAAGTTCAAAAATTTGAGATGAGTTGAGGTCAATATTTTATTTTATTTTATTTTATTTTATTTTATTTTATTTTATTTTATTTTATTTTATTTTATTTTATTTCATTTTATTTCATTTTATTTTATTTCATTTTGGTGAAATTTGAATAAACATCCAAAAAATGATTTAAGTTAAAGTTCTTAAAGTTTTTATTAAGATGGATTCAATTAATTAAAATTCTGTTCTTTAGAACATTCTGTTTGAATAAACCTTAAAAAAAAAATCAAGGTTTCTACAAAAATATCAAGCAGTGTAATGGTTTTCAACATTGATGTTAACAAGAAATATCTCTCAAGCACCTAAGCATATTAAAATGATTTCTGAAGGATCATGTAACATTAAACAATGTAGTTACAGCTGCTGAAAATTCAACTTTGCCATCACAGAAATAAATTACTTAAAAAATATAATGTAAAACTGTTATTTTGCATGTTATGTTGCATTTACTGTATTTTTGATTAAATAAATGCAACATTGGTGAATATAAGAAACTGAAAAACATTTTAAAAATCCTACCAACCCCAAACTTTTGAATGATACTGTACATTGAAGCAGCAACCGAAGACATATTTAGGGATCAGAATATTACAGAGGCTTGAACCAGTAAAGTCACCTAAAATAAATACATAGCATCACCTAGCTTTGTGGCAGCGAATTTTGTAACGGAAAGCTACACAAATGTAATTCAGAAAATGCAAAAATCCAGAAATACCCTTTACATTCTAAAAATAAATTAATAATTGCATAAAATGTGTTTTATTTATACATTTATTCAAATTTATTTTTAATTATTTATATTCATTTTAATTGCTCCTTTTCCTGTATTTAACGTTTGGTATTTTCACTTAAGAAGTAAATCTGAGCTGTAGAAATTTCACACGATTTGTTCCCTGCGTGTAAGCAGAAGAACGAGAACCTCTGATCACTTCATGGGCACTGCCATGTGTGAACATTCAGGATGAACTCCTGCTATTAGTGTCTCATTAGAGCACAGAACACAGCTCATTATGCAGATCTTTCAGTTTCAGCTCAGCCAGATCACTTCACTGTATCTAAAATCTGACACTGAACATCCTCAGGGCAGGAGTTGACCATATCTCCAATAACTCCACTGACACAGCTGCTCTCTGCCCTCCTCTCTGATCCCTGTGTCATTGTCTCATTGGCTCCTCAGGATGTACTTCAGCTTGGTGAGGAAGTGGTTTCGGAGCCGTACTACTGCCAGCTGGAGGCGGAGACGTGCCGGGTGTTCACTGAGCAGCTGGGCCGCTTTGCTCTGGTCGGGGAGTCCCTCAGCATGGCTGCCGCTAAACGCCTAAAACTGCTGCTGTTTGCTCCCGCCTACTGCTCCACGCTCGAGTACAACATCCGCGTCTACTGCATGGACGACACACAGGACCTGCTAAAGGTGAGGCCTTTAAAGGGATACTTCATACAAAAATGAAAAACACTCCATGATTTACTCACCCTCAAGCCATCCTGAGTGTATATGACTTTCTTCTTTCAGACGAATAAAATCGGAGTTATATAAAAAAAAATGTCCTGGCTCTTCCAAGCTTTATAATGACAGTGAATGGCTGTTGAGATTTTAAAGCACAATAAAGTGCATCCATCCACCATAAAAAGTACTCCACACGGCTCCGGAGGTAAACAAAGGCCTTCTGAAGCAAAGTGATGCGTTGTATAAGAAAAAATATCCATATTTAAATATATAAAGCGCAATCTCTAACTTCCGCTAACTGTCGTATAAGCACTCACAAGCTCTGGTGAGAATATGCTAACCTCTCGAGAACCAAGTTTTGTTTTCAGCAAAGGAAAACCAGTCTCCTCCTGGCTTATATCAAAATCCTCTGACATTTTTCTTTACAAATCCTCATTTTGTACTTCTAATTTGTGACCAGTGTTTTGTTTTGCTCTCACTGCGCCTCCACATTCGTCACCGCGTTCGCTTACGCCCTACGTCATCCGCTGGAACGCCACTCTCATGTGAATGCACTTACGACAGTTAGCAAAATCTAGAGATTACGGTTTATAAAAATGTAAATATGGATATTTTTCTTATACAAACACATTGATTCACTTCAGAAGGCTTTTATTAACCTCCCGGAGCTGTGTGGAGTACTTATTATGATGGATGGATGCACTTTACTGGACTTCAACATCTCAACAGCCATTCACTGCCATTATAAACTTGGAAGAACCAGGACATTTTTTAATATAACTCCGACTGTATTCGTCTGAAAGATGAAAGTCATATACACCTAGGATGGCTTCAGGGTGAGTAAATCATGGAGTATTTTTCATTTTTGGGTGAGCTATTCCTTTAAGATTCAAAATATACCTGTACTCGTGCTACTTCCTCAGCTAAAAAAAATATGTTGTTAGAACGTTTTTTCTGAATGTGCTCCAAATATTCAAAATGTGTCAAAGTTTTTCTTGATTATGCGGTAACGTTAAGGAAACGTACCATTTTATCACTTTGCAAACATTATGGGAATGTTAATGTTGAATGTCCTTTAAACATTTAGAAGCAAGTAGTTATACTGAAAAATGTTTTTGTGCTAACATTTTAAGAACATTATTGAACACCAATTAACTTTGAATGAACATTCCACTAATGTTACTGTGCATAACATTGAAAGAACCTTGCCAGAAAATTCTGACAGCATTTAAAAAGCAGGTCATATGGGTTTTCAAAAATAGTTTTTTGCAGTCTGTAACATAGCTATACTTCAATGTAAACAGTCTGCAATGTTGTTAATCAAAAATAAATATTTTTTCTCTCAAAAGAAAGAGTCGACTCAGAATCGCCTTAATGAGTCATTATATTTTCGAATCATCTGCCTCTTACTGATCTACGTCACTCAGTAACACATTAGCATAATCCCCGCCTACCCGCGAATTACAAACAGTCTGAGCCGCCCACAAACACTTCGGCTAGTTAGAGTGTTTACATCATGTAGAGAAGACGCTGAGTTCTGCGCTGTGAAAGCAAGTATGTTTTGTTTTCATTGCCGAAAGATGATGATGTGAAGAATCAGTGGTTAAAATTCAGTTTGTTCCATGATACCACAGCAATACAATTCAAACCTTTTGTTGTATGCTCGTCATTTTACCAAGGACTGCTTCTCTGTTCTTGGCTTTTGTCTTTGTTGGATTCTCATCTTCTTTGTTTGCACTAACAAGCGTCTCGAACCACAACTTGTAAGTAGGATTGATACATTGTGTACATTTTTAATTGAGTGCTCAAAATATCAATTTTTTTGTGCAAATATGTGATGTATACCTAGTGCAGTACCAGATTTCCAGGTAAACCTCGATATTACTGTCTTGCACAAGTAGTTTTAATAATTCACTGTGAACCCACTATGTTGTAAGAATGTGTCGATTAATGTAGACTGTCGTTGTTCTAATTACTTTGTTTAATAATAAAGAATGTAGTGTAGTGAACAGACTTTATAATCACTGCGAAATTTGCAGCACTGGCAGTTTATATGTTTAATGCAGAGAGTAAAAGACCCGTTGGAGAGAGATGTAAGTTAAGACACGGAGCGTCTTTTGTCTGTTGTTCTTCAGACATTACAGTAGACATATTTTGGTTTACAAACTGTATTGTTTCATCATTTAGTCACGTTAGCACTCGGCTAATGTATCCACCGTTATTGTTTTGTTAAGTGTTTACAGTTTAGCAGCTAAACTGTAGCTGTGGGCACGATTGGCTTGCATTAATGTGTTAAACAAAATGTTTTTATCTCATTATTTTAAGAACTGGAGCATTATATAATTGTTTTATGTAAAGGTGCATGTTAGGGTTGCCAGGTTGTCACAACAAAACCCACCCAATTGCTACTCAGAATTAGCCCAATCTCATTTCATGGGGGGTCCCCCATTAAAAATTGTGTTCGGGGTGTAAAATACACACTTTTTGGCATGGTTCCCCTGGTAAATTCTCATTCCAAGGTCTAAATATAAATATTGGGGTTCTTCAACACATATGGTAGCGCTCACTAACTTGCTCAAGTACTTCTCTGTACCAATCACAACAGGCTTGGCCAGCTGACCAATCAGAGCAAAGTAGGCTTATGGAAGGGTTTACAGACATTATGCTCAAAACAGATTTGAACGAACTGTTGTGAAATCATTGACAGATGACTGACGTATAAATGTATATTCTGGAAAAAATTACAATGTTTTCTGATGCATTTATACCTGTTGTAGGCGACTCCAACACAATAATAGGACACTTTTAAAAACCATATGACCTGCTCTTTAACTAATTTTCTCTTCTCTCTCAATCCTAATCCTTATGTAAGAGTCTTTAAATGTTTTGTGTGAAAGAGAGAGTCATATGTGGCTTCTTAACAATTTGATTGTGAGTAAATGTTGACAGAATTTTCATTGTTGGGTAAACTATCCATCGTTTAATTGCTGGTTGACCTTGCTGTTTAAACTAAAATGTTGGTCACCGGCGATGCATTCTTTTCTCTTTTCTTTCTTTTTCATCAGACAATCAAATTATTTCAGTTCCTTCTGGCTCACACTTATTTTTTTTGCTCCCCCTCCTAACAGATCAAGAATAATCAAGAGCTAATGCCAAAGCGGCCTCCCTCGAGGAGCACGTCTGAGCAGACTGTTAAGATTTCATTTGCATGCTTAATTAGTAAATGAAAAGGAGAGACTCTCTGGCCATGGCCCCTGAGCTCTGCTCGGCTCTCACTGTCAAAGTAAGAGGGTCCGTTCCCTGCTTTGCCCACTCCAGCCTCTGAGAGGCTGCCAGAAAAGATGACCTGCCCTACCCAAAGCTGCCCGCTGGGCCCCACTAGGGTGGGCTGTCGGGGGAAAGAGATTACGAAAGAGATGCCAGGAATTTGCCCGGTTTATTTAAAATGAGCTCTTAGCCATGCAAAGATGAGAAGTGCTCCAGTGAATGATGGGTGTGAGCACCTCCCCTTCAATTCTCTCCAAAGGGTTCACAAGAACACTGACTGTTCTGTCATTTTAAAGTGAAGTGTTGAAGTGGTGATTTGTTGCGCCCCCAAAAAAGCCCTGTTTATTTTTTTTTTTATTTTACAGGAATTGCTGTTATTTAGTGATTAAAAGTGTGAATGTGAGATGTACTTTTATCTATAGCCAGGGTGTTGAGCTCCTAATATAGATGCTTTTTTAACCCATGACCTCCTTTCATACTAACCTTGCCTTTGATCAGGAGTGGGCCGCTCCAGGGGAACCTTCATACGTGGACGGACTCACTCATGCAATGCTCTTGTGTGGTGCTGCTTTCTATGAATTCACCCTATCTGCATTTTCACTCCTCTCAAAAATGCACAGACTGCGGCTGCGGTGAGCCACAATGGTCTCATAGGATATGCAGTTTTTTACACCGTGGTTTAGCGGGGAGTCGTGTGGACTTTATGCTGATCTTTGTCAGTATGAAAAGAGAGAGTTTTTGTTTCTAAAGCCAGAAACATACTCTGTGCAACCATCTGAATGCAAATGCGTTTGCCAGATAATACTAAACTTAGAAATGTAAATTTTTAAATATGTAAAAATGCGTAACAACGGGCGCAGCCATTTGTCAGTTTTATGGGTCTGGTCTTTAGCTGTACAAAACAGCTTGTTTTGCTGCTTGATATTGCACATTTGTTTGTTTTTTCATTTTATTTTAATGTATCATCTTAATTATAAGCACACTGGTTTGCAGTGCAAACTAAACTAAACATTTATGTTGTTTTCTTTATACAGCATTTGATTCATGTAAAAACATTTTTTTCTAGTTTTGTGCCAATTATAACTTTAAAGTTTTAATAATCATTCAAATTCTATGAGAATATGAAGTCCACACAACAACTATAATGATAACAACACAGAAGAACTGTATCCCTGAAATCACTTCAGCTGATAAACGATAAAAACATTGACAGCAAATCTGAATCCCAGTTTAGAGAGCTTGAGCATTTAAAGCTGCAAATGACAACAGTGCGCAAGCTTATAATGAACAGAAAATGATTGTCTATTGTCTGCTGTAGTACTTGTAATTAGAGTATATTACATTTAAAAAAGGCTTATAATCTGATTACAGTTACTTTTTTATGGATTGCATATTGAATTATTCATAATTTGATTTATTGATTTTTTTTTTTTTTTTATTATTTCCCCTTTCTAAAAACACCAGTGTCATACCAAGTATGAAAAATAATGAAGTCTTGACAAAAAAATATTTCAAATCTGGATGACTTTAGCTGTGTCATGTCATTGATTTCTATGTTTAGTGTTCAAGGGTTTAAATAATTATTTTACATTTTTATGATTTAATTAATTATTAGCTTTTTTATCAACTCACAAATCCAGTGCAGTTTATACATTAAGCCCAGTTTGGGAAACCCTGGTTTAATATTATGATGTTAATATAAAAAAATATGTAATATATTTTTCTTTTTTCCACTTTTTTTATAGCAATATAGTATATTTGATGGTAAGTTTAAAGCAAGTTTGATTAAAAAAGTAATCTAAACGTAAATCAAAAAAGTAGTCAGAATACCAGGTAGCTGAAATTGTCTGCACACTGGCAAACATGCAATCAGACAAAAAAAAAAAGATCTATCAAAAATATACATTTTATTTTTCATATGCAAAAGTGAAAAAGTGACAAACGCTCATGGTGTCTTAAAACAGACCAAAGAGCAGATTAGGAAATATATATATATATATATATATATGGTCTGCAGACAATTTTGGATACCTGGTTGATTACATTACCTAAAATAAGTAACCTAGATTATATTACTAACTACGTAATCTGTAATCGTTTACGGACAACTGAAAATTTAAATAAATAAATAAACCTGGTTGATTACATTACCTAAAATAGTAACCTAGATTAGATTACGGGACTACAATTTGTAAGCATACTACCCAGCTCTCTTTATAGTTACAATTCTTAGTGTGAACGACCTTTAAACTATAACTATAACTATAGTTTTCATAATTATTTGAGTGTGTTCATTTTGTTAAATCAGTTCTTTGGCAAATCACTGTGCATCAAAGATTTATGAAACTCCTCATACAGGAATCATGAACAACTGGAAAGGTCGTGAACAAATCATGTTAAATCATTGATCAAAAACTTTTGGACCCTGCTTTTTAATACAGCTGCACAGTTTCACATGTCATTATATTCCAAAATCTTTTAAATTATTACTCATTGCACGCTGCATTCTTAGCTCATTAGCGAGAAAGGTCTACGGTTGTTTTCTCTTTCAGATCAACTGCTGTTATTAATGACTTTTTTTTACGGCCACACTGATGCAAGAATGCATGTAAAGCAATGTGTTTGCAATCTTGCAATGCATTGGCCAAGCATTTGTGAACTCGTGTAGAGTATGTTTGTGGTCTAACAGGTGTTTCACCCCCTGAGAATCACATCTGAGTCCCTGATTGACTTTCCTTCAAAGATGTGAGGCTGATTTATTGTGATGGAATTATTATGCTAATCGTCGCTGATAACAGAAGAGGATTTTGGAATTAGCATAGCATTAGAAGCGTCGGTCATGACAAAGATGCATTGTTATTTTTTTTAATGCATCTTTCTCCACCATTGTCTTGGGTGAATATTAATTGCATTTTGATTGCCGCAGGGCTACTACATTACTTCGAGAAACGGTAATGCACCACAAATGAAAGCGATACCGCTATTATTTTTGGTGGTTGTCTCTCCTCCGTTGATCTAAGAACTTGCCACACTATACGAATACTTTTTCTCCTTTACCATTTCCACTCTTTCTTTCTCAGTCATAAGCTTTGCTTGTGCCTAAAACAACAGAAATGTTTAATCTCCCAATTAAGCCACATTAAAACAATGACATTGTCTTTAATCACAAGTATGGCATTTGGGAGTCAGTAACATTATAGCAAAGATGCTTTCAATATGTTTGTGAGTCTTATGGGACCAATTACATAAATATTTAATGTAAAGCAGCCTGTTTCAGAACTGCTGGTTTTACTGCTGGACACTTCCTAAAGCTCAGCTACAGGACTTGCGAGAAACACTTTCTCTGATGTGCTTAATCATTGTACTTACAAACATACATGACCTCCATGACCTTATTAGGCCATGCTGACCTTATTTGAGCCTCAGTGTTGGACAAACCGCTACGGCAAGGCTCTGACCCTGTCATTCGTAATGTGATCGCACCGTAGTAGCTGACCTTTCAACAAAGCAAGATTGGCAGTGTCTGCCATCCACTAAGATCCAGATTATAGTGTGCTAGCATTAACATGTTGCAAAGAAGGTTTGAAGCACCAGCAGAGGAATGTTGTGGGTTCACTGGTTTATCTGGCTTGTCACCAAGCAGTGGATTGTAAAATATCCTCTTGTTTCAGAGATGAATGAGCGATGACCTTTGGTGCCTCTTTCCAAATGTTGTTCACATTTAATCAAGACCCGTGTGATATTCTCTTCTCCCTCCAGACCTTTCAGCCCAGCAGCCAAATGTCTGAGGAGCCACGTCTGGTGTTTCCTATCTGCTGACTGGGCTAGAAACAAATAGAGAGAGAGAGGAGAGCAAGCATTCTCATATTTGACCTTTCGTCTAACGTCTGAGCATAATTTGCGCGTATGTGCGTGCGTTCACGCAAAAATGCTGCACGGCTTTGATCGCTGACGTAACATTTAACAAGACAGTCGAAACGAAGCCTGTGTGTTACTTACTGTTGCTCTGATTTGTCAAATTCATCTCTGGAATGCTTGTTTGAAACGTCGCTCATGTTTTTAGTTTTTAATCAGAGAGAGGAGGCAAGCGAGAGAAATATTTGAGGTGTTGGGTGGAAAGGAGAAAAATAACCTCATCACCAGCTGGAGAAAACGCACAGACATATGTCTAGATGATTTACATCTGTGAAATGTTTGCCTCCATCATTCACATCTCTTTTTCTGACTTTTCTGACTTGCTCATCAGCTCAGAAAGTGCAAGGTCTGTTTTCTCACGGCTGAGAAGTCGCGGAAGACGCCATGCGGAAATTAGTCGACGTCAGTCACTTTGTTATGCTCTCATATCTTTATGCGCTGTGAGACAGTTGAGATTAAGTTGTAAAACTGAAAGAAATCTTCTATTGCTGCAGATACTGTCATTAAAATCAAAGCCTTTTTATTTAGTTCACTGATTTAAGAAGTTGCGTAACAAACTTGTCTCGGTGGTTGTTAATTTATGCCGGGCTCATTTTGATTTTATACGGTATGATGGTTATTTCTTGTACCTTATTACTGGCAAGCCAGTAGGGACAAAATGGGTAGAGCCCGCCCGGCATTCATGTTTAATAGCTTTTTATTTGAATAGCTCTGAGATAGATATACTAAAAGGAATTTATTAAGGCATGCATCATTATTACTATTGCTCATACTTAAGGGCTGGGACTTGGAACAAATCCCTAATGACAAGTACTAAACTCGGTCATGTAACTGTTGGGCTTTTTTGACGTGAACGAACAGTCACCTTAACCACCACACAAATCACCAAAGCAATTATATAGGCCATTCTACAGAACTGGTGCAAAGTCAGAGTTGGGGTGTATGATACATGTATTCGTACCGAACCGTCACAGTACGGGCATCTCGGTTCGGTGCATGAGGCCTTACAACGAATACAGGCAATTCACCCTCAATCCAGAAGGGGGCGCCCACAGTAATGCAACACTGTTTGATAACCGCCAGCGCACTTGAAAACCGAGTTGCGCACTTGAAAAGAAAGACCACTAGACAGTGACCATATGCTGATTCTGAACGCGTTTCTCACTGACAAAGTTAACGTTACTTTAAAGAGTATAGCGTTATTTTAAAGGCTTGTGCACTCAACTGTCTGCGAAATGGAGTTTTGTGCTCTTGTATCCTGCCTCTCTTATTCGGCACAAATCCAAATATTCCATAATATTTCTGTATTTGCCAATGCATCCAAATGCTAAACTATTATTTATTATGTAAATTATAGACTTTGTACTTCAGTCATGTTCTAACAGTGACACAGTGAGGCGGGCGCGCTGATGTCTGGTTCACTGTATTATATTTTGATAAAGTACCAACTGCGTTGTCAAGTTAGCAATGCTAGAAACCTGGAACTGATATGTTTTGTGTTTGTGTGCGCCGGCACGATTACTTCAACTTTCCTCATACCAGCAAAATCAGCTTAAACAAAAAAAAAAAATAGAATGTCGCTCTCTGCCATTTGAGTTTCCTTTCTGTCACAAAACTGAACTGAAACTCAGCAAATATAGGCTATGTTGTGTGTCACACACGTTTTTTCCCCCTTGTCTATCAGTTAACTAAATTAAATATATTTCAAGTATTTATTCCTTGTATGCAGATTTTATAGCCTATATATGTCATTAATTTGCTATAATATTTAGTATTGTCACATGTAGGTGGAAAAAAATGGTAATTTGTACTACTGTCTGTTTAAAATAAATGAAAAGAAACCTAGCATAGTAGATTTTTTTTCTCTGTTGTACCGGAATCATATCGAACCGTGACTCTCGAACCGAGGTATGTACCGAACCGTGACAAACCGTGTTTCATTACACCCCTATTTTCTAGTAATTGTGCAGTTTATTCTCATATTGTATTTTCAGAAAGCGTTGAAATATTTGTCCTTTTCCCAGATTTGTCACTACTGAAACACAATAATATATAATGTAATAAGAAGGGTTATATTGACCTATTAAGATTTTGCTTACATCTTTTGAAGAGATAAATCAATAACAATTACAATTTTAACAATATTTCAAGTGTAATTTATGAGATTTGTTGTATTTTGAATCCAGTTTTTCTTTGTAAAAGGCAAAAAAGTTAATCATACTGATTTTAAACTTCTAAAGAAGTAAACATCTAAGATTTGAATACTTAAATGCATTTTAACTGTGTTTTTTGGTTGTGGGACAGCTAATTCTGTGAGCTTGGCAACAATCTAGCAGTCCAGCACAGCAGAAAATAAGCCTAGCAACCATAAAGTATCACACTAGCAACCACGCTAAATCAAATCACGCTAGCCACGACACCTTTTTTAGTTTTATTTATTTAATTTGTTAAAGGGATAATTCACCCAAAAATTTAAATTCTGTCTTTGATTACTCACCCTCATGTCGTTCCAAACCCGTAAGACCTTTGTTCAACTTCAGAACAAAATTAAGATATTTTTTATGAAATCCGAGAGTTCTCTGACCCTGCATAAGCAGCAACGCAACTGACACGTTCAAGGCCCGGAAAGGTAGTAAGGACATCTTAAAAATAGTTCATGTGACATCAGTGGTTTAACCTTAATTTTATTAAGCTACGTGAATACTTTTTGTGCACAAAGAAAACAAAAATAATGACTTTATGCAACAATTTCTTCAGTGTCAGTCTTTGACGTGCATTCAGGACATGCAAAATGCAAAAAACGTGAACTTTTGACCGCTGCGGTTCAATCTTCTTAGAGTTGACATTAAGTGTTTTATCTTAATGGAAGTTTGGGTCACTGTGAACTTTGTAAACACATTGCCCTTTCGCCTGAACGGCTTTTAAATGTTTAGCTTGTGTGCGTTTGGCGGAGAAACGTTTGTAGCTTGTGAGTTGTAGCAGAGCATCTAACCTCCTTCTGTCAAAGACGGCGAGGGGAGATAAACTATAGAAGAGTCTCTTGTATTCCCAAATGGAGTGCAGCAGTAGTCCGTCAGAGCCCCAGCTCAGCACACCACAGGAGCTGTCCAGGCCTGTGAGGATGAAGGGTTTGTGGGCTCCGGAGGACTGCGGCCATGCTTCCCATAATCCTGTTATCTGTCTCTCTAAAGCTTACCACTCTTCTGACCCGAAGACACCAGTGTTAAGCTGCCTCTGTCTCCTCTCCATTCGTTTTTTTGTATTATATCGCTCGCTTGCTCTCTTTTTCGCCCTCCGGTTCTCAGTTTTCCAGTAAGTAAGAAAAAGTCAGAGGGTGGTCTTCGTCCTAGATTTTTTTTTTCTCATTTAGTCACTGTCAAAGAATAGAAAATCTTTTTATTCCCAAGTATTTTATATGGCTAAGTCATCACCATCTTGTCTTCATCCAAGAGATCTTCACATTGTCTCCCCCTTGTTTATACTTTAAAAGACTCTGTACAAAAAATGACTGTGGTTACTACAGTTCTTGTCAAGGGTGCCATGCATTTTTTTTGTTTGTTTGTTTTTTTTGAAGGGGAACAAGAGGCAGTTTTTGCCCCAGGCAAGAAAAGACTTGACCAAAGGGGAAAAAACACCTTTTTGTAGTTATTTTTGTGCTTCAAATCACAATCATACAATATATACTTATATACAATTTTATCTCGCTGGGTGTGTTTGTTTATTATTTTAAAACCATTTATTGTAATTATAAACAAAGTCATATATAAAATATATATTGTTTATGTATTATTTCTATTTTCATATATTATTATTTTTATTATTATTATGTGTTTGGCTAAAATTTATTTAATTTTTACCACGTTTTTACTGTGTACAAATATCTATATTTGTATATTGTGTGGTATATTGTTTCTAAAGTACATTTTTGCATGCAATTAAGTGGTTTTTCATTGAAAGAAGTCATGTTTGGATTGTTTTAATGAATTTCTGTGACAATTTATTAACTAGACAATGGGGTGTAAACGGGGCCAATATTCGCTCAGCCTGAGACATATGTTGAAAGCAAACACACAAATGGCAAGCTCAGTTCTTGGCTGAGATGCAGCAGCGGCGGGCCAAGACTGACATGCTTCTGCTCATCATTTCGAGCTGGCCTTGTTAATATATGTAGTACTGGCTGGACTGTGTCTGCATTGGTATGCATGCTCTTAGTTATTCATAATGGGATAATTGGCATGCTCTTCTGTGTCTCCCATTACTAGGCAGCTAGATGTGCTGATAGGTCAGAATCAGGATCAAAGTCCGTAAGCAGCAATTTGCAATGCTAATTTCCACCCGTAGAGTGATTGTATTTAAGGGAAGAACGTAAAACGAGATGCTTGTAGTCTAAATAAAGTGTCTTTTGTCGTGAAGGAGAGATTGGAGTGCGCTTAGCCGTTGACTGACATACGACCTAATGGCATAGATAAACCATGACCTCTAACCTATTCAGTTTTTCTCTTAAGATTTACCTCAATGGCTGAACTAAAGAACTGTGAAAGACGTCAACGTCTCTATCTTTGCTTTGCTAATAGAGAAAGACCGTAGCTTGACTTTCCGACTCTGATAGTGAAAATGTTTGAAACTACTTTCATTATCTCCCATGAAACCACTTGTGTTCTTTAAAAAGATAAAAGCGTGTTTTATGCCAGAGACCAGAGACACAGCTCATGTCTAGAATTTTTAGTTTTAGGTTGTTATATTAAGAT
>JAHKKF010523178.1:0-11777 GCA_019740295.1 Labeo calbasu | reverse complement strand
AATTACCATGAAAATAATGAGTGACTATTTTCATTAACTAAGTTTTAAAAAGATGAATAAATACTGTAATAAATTTGTTGTCCAATGTTTGTTCATGTTAGTTAATACATTCACTAACATTAAATAATGAAACCCTATTGTAAAGTGTTACCATTTTATTTTATTTTAGTTTAGTTTTTAAGTTTCCTCCAAGGCAGTTGCCTTAAATTAGAAATTGTCTTCTTTTAAGAAGTTAATGAGGTTCATTGTTTGTTCATGTTAGTTAATACATTCACTGTCATTAAATAATGGAACCTCATTGTAAAGTTTTACCATTTTATTTTATTTTATTTTATTTTATTTTTTAGTTTTTAAGTTTCCTCGAAGGCAGTTGCCTTAAATTAGAAATTGTCTCTTTTTAAGAAGTTAATGAGTTTCATTGTTTGTTCATGTTAGTTAATACATTCACTAACATTAAATAATGGAACCTCATTGTAAAGTGTTACCATTTTTTTTTTTTTTTTTTTTTGTAAGTTTCCTTGAAGGAAGTTGCCTTAAATTGTCTCCTTTTAAGAAACATTAGTTAATGCAGTTTGAATTACTATGAACTAACAATGAGTGACTATTTTCATTAAACTTTCATTAAGTTTTGATGAATAAATACTGTAATAAATGTATTGTTTATTGTTTGTTCATGTTAGTTAATACATTAACATTAAATAATGAAACCTAATTTTAAAGTGTTACCATTTTATTTTATTTATTTTTATTTTTTATTTTTTTAAGTTTCCTCAAAGGAAGTTGCCTTAAATTAGAAATTGTCTCCTTTTAAGAAACAATAGTTAATGTAGTGTGAATTACCATGAACTATCAATGAGTGACTATTTTCATTAACTAAGTTTTAAAAAGATTAATAAATACTGCAATAAATTTGTTCATTGTTTATGTTGGTTAATACATTAACTAACATTAAATAATGAAACCTGATTTTAAACTGTTACCATTTTATTTTATTTCATTTTATTTTATTTTATTTTATTTTATTTTATTAAGTTTCCTAGAAGGAAGTTGCCTTAAATTATAAATTGTCTCCTTTTAAGAATCATTAGTTAATGCAGTGTGAATTACCATGAACTATCAATGAGTGACTATTTTCATCAACTAAGTTTTAAAAAGATTAATAAATACTGTAATAAATGTATTGTTCATTGTTTATGTTAGTTAATACATTAACTAACATTAAATAATGGAACCTCATTGTAAATTGTTACCATTTTATTTAGTTTTATTGTATTTTATTTTATTTTAAAGTTTCCTCAAAGGCAGTTCCCTTAAATTAGAAATTGTCTCCTTTTAAGAAACATTAATTAATGCAGTGTGAATTAACATGAACTAGCAATCAGTGTCTATTTTCATTAACTAAGTGATGAATAAATATTGTAATAAATTTATTGTTCATTGTTTGTTTATAATGGAATAATGGAACCTCACTGTAAAGTGTTATCATTTTATTTTATTTTATTTTATGTATTTATTTTATTTTTAAGCTTCCTCGAAGGCAGTTACATTAATTTAGAAACTCTCCTTTTAAGAAACAGAGTGTGGGAAGCTCACTTGTTTTTAAAACTGTAGTTAAGCAGATAACGGTACTTGTACAGCAGGTATTGCAAATGAATAATTAACAAGTTCTGTACGGTTTTAATTGAAACTGGGCCTGCCGATACTTGGTAAAGAGTGCAGAAAATTGAATCGTCCATGTGCAGATAAAAATCACTGAGATTCTCCATCTTAATTAGTGGCGCTCTCAAACACAATTCATGTGCATCCACATTCGCACAGAAAAGAATCAAACATATGGTAATTACCGCACCCCCCGTCTCTCCTCCATTTGTTGTCTGTTCGTTCAAGTAGCTTTCTTTTATACACACCGCAGCTCGCTTCTCAGGAACGCTTCACCTGTTTCGTTTTCCTTTAGTCCTTACCTTTGTGCTGTTGTTTTGTTAGCAAGTTTGAATGTTATGAAAGATTGCCGTCCTGATTGGGAAGGTCTGCCAGTCCTCTAACCTTGGCGTCCAATTCATCATGTTGTTTGAGCTGCAGTTCCTCTGCGCGAGGCGAGGTCTTTGATGGGAGTCTTTTGGCTTTCAGAGACCTCTGCTCTGCGCACTCCTTTCACATGAGAGATGTGCCCTGAAAAAGAATTGATAGATCAGCCAGGATGTGCGTGGATATTATTACCTAATTCCAGATGGCCGTTCTGATGGCAACAAATGGCCTTGCCGTACCAACCCCACTGAGACGAAAACATTAGACGTGCGAGTACAAATTTCTCCTGGCACAGCCGCAGAAATGAAATTAAGCGGATCTTTGATGCACGAACAATGAGCGTTTGACGAATAGCTCAGCTCGAACCTTCATTACCGCAGCACCCTTGGATTTGGAGTGCGTTCGCCAGAGTTTCCGTGACCTTGGCGTGACATTAAAGGAGCGTAGGGGAAACGGAACCGGGTTACGAGGGCCGTGGCCTGACCGACTGTGCTGTGCCGTGTTTCTCCACAGGAGGTGATGCAGATGGAAAGACAGCTGGGAGGTCGACTGATTGACGAGCCTCACGTCCTGCTCTTCAAAGACAGCTACCACAACCTGCGCCTCTCGATTCACGACATGCCCCAGGCACACTGGAGGAGCAAGCTACTCGCCGGCTATCAGGTGGGTTTCTATAAAACACCTTCGCTTTCTTGCAGCACTTCTTGTGTTAATGGGGTTTGCTACAGTGGGCGCCTCTATTGCTATCGCTTATACTTGGGGTTAGTGATTTTTCAAAACCCATAACCTCAAATATTGAATGTATTAAACATTAAATATAAAAAGACGCCTGGAGGATGATAAATACACTCTCAGAAAGGAGGTACAAATGATGTCACTGGGGTGTTACTCTTTTAAAAGGTACACACTTACAAAAAGTACATATTAAGAGGGCTTTTCACACTTGAAATAGTTAATAATGGAATAGGCAGCTAGCAGAACTACAAAAATAAACCACATTTTTAGACAACTTTTCTTGCTTTATGCCTTCCCTAACTTAAACATCACAAACACAGCTTTTAAGAGTTTATAAAAGTGAAGGCATGTCTTATGTATAAATCAGGGGCGCTAGGTGTTGGATAAGAAAAAAAATCATAGTAGAAAAATAAAACAACGCCAATATTACAAAAATATAACATTAAAAAGTGTTTAAATCACTCCTTGTCGAACAATGACACTCTCTTGCCTCCCCTGAGCCCATTGAGTTTTAACAGACAACAGAAGCATGCTGTGGGTTTGCTGGGGGGTAATTGAGAATGAATGGGGGAAAGTCACATGAGATATGGTTGGACATGACTGGTTATGAATGGCTGTGATTGGTTCATGCGATAAATCTTGCCTCTTGTGTATAAACAAAATAATGGTGTTAATGGGAAGACTATATGTAAAAAATAAGTAAACAACTCACACACTTAGATTTAACTTAGATATAATAAGACTTTAAAAAGCATGAAAACGTAATCTATGAGAGTTTTTAGTGAGTAATCAGTTTGGTGAAATTTAAAATAAATTTTCATGTCTGGGACCAATTCTGCCGTGCAAAGGCAAAAAATGAGTTATTGATATTTTTGGAACATTCAAGACATCCTTTATCGTGTGTATAAGTATCTTGAGTCAATTCAGTTTTTTTTTTTTTCCGTCTGAACCTTAACTTCGAAAACCCCTGGAGAAACCAAGGCAGAACACCGTATAACACCAGTTACTGCTCTTTCACTTTGTTTGGAACACTCAAATTGAGTTATGGTGTTCTGCCTTTGTTTAGCTGCGCGTCAGTATGAAGTTATGGTGCCGACTCTGAGTTATACGGTGTTCTGCCTTAAAACGGTACACAGAGGAAGTTACTGCTTTTTGCCTTGGTGTGACTTCTCACTTTTTGCAGACACTGCAAAGGCAGAGTACAGTAACTTCAAAATAGGGGTTAAAATCAAGTTTGAGCTCACAATTTTTTAATGTAGATAATTTTCATTACTAAAACATCTAATTGCCAAATTTCCAGTGTCCTGCCTATAATTAATTTGGCTGGACAAATAAAAAACTTTAAAATAATTTTTCTTAGTTCCACACTCCAGCGAGTTAAGGTCTTTTGCTATTGTAGGGCAGAATATTTACCAAGCTTCAAAAGACTGATGGTTCAAAAAATTAAAAAAAATGTTAAAACATATCTAGTAGCGACATAATGACATCAAAATCTTACGATACGATAATATCACAATATGAAGTCTATGATACGATATTTATTGCGATTATTTTTTTAAAAAGACAAATGAAGAATTGGAAAAAAAATTACAAACTTCAAAGGGAACCCTTTTTTTTTTATTTGTGATATACTGTCTCAGTCTAAATTACATTCACACTGGTGTTTTAGGAAGCCGAAAAAAATAGAATATAATAATAAAAACAATGAGAGTAATAGCCATATATTGTAAAACAATTGCACTGTAAAATAAATTAAAATAAATATTTGACAGGTATATTATTTTTGCTTTACACTACAGTAGTGAGATTACAATACTACTTTCCTAATTTCTACACTCGAAAGAGATATTTTGAATTTGGACTGCAGTACACATTTAAACTGCGAGCTGTCAGTAATTCTGCATCATACTGCACTTTTAAGCTTTTATTTTGATGGAAACGGCAGTAGGGCTTTTATTTTGAAGGAAAACTCCAGCTGCAGTGAAAATATGCTTACAAAAACGCGTCTCATTACAAATCTAGTGAAATTCTGTAATCATTTGCCACGAAAATAAAGCATAACTGGTGGCCGTTGCGTTCCCAAACACGCTAAACTCACAGCACATGCAATAAACGAGTTCACTGCATTTATTCACTGTGAACAGAGCCATTCTGAGGCGCGAAAAACACCAGATCACGAGCTGATTGCCTGAACAAAGTGCACGCTTTGACTTGAAGGGATTAAGCCATACTGCGCTTTCGGTTTTAGTTCATTTGACAGATACTGTGACAAAACATAATGGCCCAAAACACAACTTTAAAGATCTTTTATGTTAAAATAATATGTTTAAATATATATCTATAGTTTCATATTGTCATGTGACCACGATAATATCGAGAAAAATATTGATATTAATAATGATATTAATAATACCGTTACATCCCTAATATGTATTTTTTTTAAAAAAAAAGCTAAACATAAGTTCACAAATAAAATACATTGTTTACTTTGTTACTGCGTTGCGTTATTTTGGAGTCAATGTAAAATACTTAAAAACACACTTGATGAGATTCATACATGGCTTAATAGAATATTGGTTACAAAAAAAAAAAAAAAACTTTGAGGACTTTGCCTCCTCATTTCAGAACACCACCGCATACCACTGTTCTGGGATTGTGACAAGAAGTCAAGGGTAAAGTAGCTGCTAAAAGTTTTCCCTTGAAATTCTTTGCCTCTATAACGTACTGCAAATGTTATGTTTGTCTTTTAGATCTTGTTGTCAAAGCCTTTTCGAAGAGTAATTGAACGAGTTAGAGTTATCTCCCCAAGTTATTTTTTTCTTGGGAAGTGCTGTGTTTTGAGCTTTCTAACAGGGTGTGTGATCTGGTATGTCCTCCGGATTGCTGTAATTGGAAATTTCTTTGGTTTCGCCTCATTAGAGTATTTCTGAACGTGTGGGGATGCTAAAGAAGCCCATTATAGAGTGAATTGGCGAGCAGGGACCCTAGAACGTCTGCTCTTAATAACATGCACGGCCTTGGCTACGAGTTAACGGCTTCTTGGGTAAAGAAGGATTGAGAGCGCTGCAGTTTTCTCATACGTCTTCCTCACCCGCTCTGCCCATCTCAGGACTCTTTCCCACTGGAAGAGATTAAATATAGACCAATATGTAAATGTTCAAGGCTGCAACACCTGATTTTTCTCATATTTCCCTTCCTGGATCATGTATGCTGGGCCTCAGAGGAACGTCTCTGGATTCTGGAGGAATCTTGGCGTAAAAAGCTCCTCCGAGGATTTGGAGATGCCAGCTCACAGTGTTACAGCACAAATGTGCATAGAGGAAACATTTTCTCACCTGAACGTCCCCTATTTTTTAGATACGTATGTTGCTTGGCTTGGTTTTCCTGCAGACCTTTCAGTTTGTGTAACAGCTCCCCCATTGGAGTAAAGTGAGGTACTGCATATTCACCAACAACGCTGCCTTTTATTGATTTGCTGTTTGATTGGTTCATGATTGATGTGTGCTCTTAAATAGCATGCGCTTATCTTTGTTTTTTTGTGTCGCTCTTCACAATTAATTAGGCGGTATGAGACGAGAGCATGTTATAAAGCTAAATAATTAGTCTAATCAGGCTGTCAGACTGAACGTGTTGTATTTGACAGAATAAATGTATTGTTTTACTACGTGTCCTTATTTTATTTGACTGTGGATATGCAAGCATATCTGCTCTATCTACTAAATTGTGCTCGTTCATAAATGAAATCCAAATCCCCGGTTGCGAACAATTAGCTTTTAAGGACGTTCTACTCTTGTCGGAGACAAAGAAACTATTTTGCTGCTGCGTTTGAAAATGTTGCCAACAATAGATTTAAAAGAGCTTTTATAGACTCGCACCGGCAGCCACAGCATCATAAATCATCAGGTGTTGGACTTTTTCTTTGTCTGTGTCTCTTACTGACCGTCAAATTCAGCTGGATCTATTGTTTGCAAGTGGAGAACTTTTAATGAAAAGAAAGCCGTGTATTATCTACCAAGTGACAGAATTGTTCTCTCAAGTTTATTTATGCCAGATGCAAAGTTTGCCAAACGGTTGCCAAAATGAGGAAACTTTTGCATAATTCATGTGTTGAAAAAATTAAACTCCATTCTCTTACGACACTGAAATGTAGCAGTGCATATTATTATTACTATTATTCATTTTTTGCTGATTTATTTGACTTATGTTTTTGAAACAATCAGTTCTGACAAGGCTGAGAGTAGATCTCAGAACTGATTTGTTATGAACAGTAACAATTCAGTGTGACATGTCTTTGGTCCTTTAGGAGATCCCGTTCTATCACATCTGGAGCGGCTCTCAGCGGACCCTGCACTGCACCTTCACACTGGAGAGACAGAGTCTGAGCACCTGTGATCTCACCTGCACGCTGTGTGTGTGGCAGGTAGAAGGAGAAGGACAAAGCTTCGCCCTGGACTTCAACATTTCAAAGGTAACTGAGACCACCTGCAGAGATTGTAGTGTTAAAGCTGTTTTGCGAGATGTACTTTGGTTTGGAATTTGGTTTGCAAAGAGAATTGGAATTGAATTCGGAATTTAAATAAATTGATGTTGTATTGTGTGCACACCTAATATTCTTTTTTGACTTTCTACAAAACCTAGCTTAGTTGATTTGGGTAGAAGTATATATTATGTTAATTTTGTATTATAGTTAGAATTTGGAATTTTAATTTAAGCTGAATGTGAATTGAAATGTAGTCTACATATGCATATTTGAAATATTTCTTAAAATCTTTTGAATATTCTCAGCTTCTATTTAACTATTTTGCAGACTGATTCTCCTGTAAACAGTCGGATATTTGGTTTATTATGAGAATTGGAAATGAATTTGGAATTTAAATTTCATTTCAATTTAAATTCATTGGTACAGCATTCTGCGCACACCAACGTTTCTTTTTTTCTCTTTTTTATAAATATATATATATATATTTTTAGAACATTTAAAAAAATTAAATAGACTTGGTACTGAGGTCCGCATGTGCAGTTTAGACTGTTTTTTAATTGCAGTTAGAATTTGAAAGTTGAATGTGAATTGAATTAAAATGTAGTCTACAAAGATTTTATTTCCTTATTTTCTAAACCGATTCTCTTGCAAGCAATTAGATGATTTATAATAGGAATTGGAATTGAATTTGGAAGCTAATTTTTGTTGCATTTTAAGTTAGTTGACACACCTAAATTTCTTTTTCTTTTTTTCGTTCTCTAGTGTCTAACTCAGAAAATTTGAATTTAATACATTTATTTTAATTAAAATATAGGACATTTAAATACATTTAATAGACTTGGTACTGTGGTCTGCACATGCAGTTTAGACTGTTTTTGAATTGTAGTCAGAATTTGGAATTTATTCTGAACTGAATGTGAATGGAATTGAATGTAGTCTACACATGCATAAATTAAATATTTCTCCAAAAAAAAACTTTTGCAAATCAGATTCTATTTAACTATTTTCCAAGCCGATTCTCCTGCAAACTATTAGATTTTGAATTTGGTTAATGATGAGAATTGGAATTGAATTTAGAATTTAAATTTCATTGGAATTTAAACTAGTTGACACTGTATTCTGCACAAACTTTTTTTACTTTCTCTAAAGTCTTGCTCAGAAACATTTAAAGAACATTTAAATAAATAAAATAAACTTGGTACTGTCATCCGTTTGTGCAGTTTAGACCATTTTTGAATAGTAAGAATTTGGAATTTTAATGTGAACTGAATGTGAATTGAAATTTAGTCTACACATGCATATTCAGAATTTTCCCAAAAACCTTTTGAATGTCAAATTCTAAATTTTTTCCAAACCAGTTCTTCTGTAAACAAATAGATATTGAATTTGAATTGGAACAGAATTTGGAATTTAAATTTCATTGGAATTTAGTTGACACTGTATTCTGGACACACCGAAGTTTCTCTAAAATCTATCTGAAAAACATTTAAAGAAGATTTAAATAATTTGGAATTTATAGTGAACTGAATGTGAATAGAACTGGAGTCTACTCATCTTTTAACCATTTCTCAAAAACCTTTTAAATTCAGTTCAACTTATTTTCATGCGAACGTAAATCTGCTCCATAAATCTTCATTTTAAAACCTCTGTACAGTTGGAATGAGTAACACACGAGGTTGAAATGTTCTTGACTCCAGGACATCAGACCACTGGACTCTGATTTCCTGTTAATGGACAACTGCACCCCTGCCCTGGCTGGTCCGAGCGCATTCCAGATCCCTTACCTCATCCGACAGAAGATCTGCAGCAGTCTGGACACCCCCTGTCCCAACGGAGCAGACTGGAGACTACTGGCCCAGAGACTGAAGCTTGACAGGTAGGATCTCTCAGTGCTACAAGTTGTTAGGTTGAGAATGAATCCTGTTTAACACAATGTGAGGATTCTGGTCGTGGGTTGTGGAAACCGTTTTTTTGCAGAGTGCCCCGATATCTAGAGCAGATTGTGCGCTTCTGTACTTGCATATTAAATACAGACTTCCACAGGAAATTACAAGGCAGTGATTTAATTACTGTCCCATTGAACTTCCTCCAGGTAATGGAACATAATGGGCAGACTTCATTTGTCCAATAATGTTTACTTGCTCCAATTAATTACAATTTGAAGTGTTGTGGTGTGTGTTCAATTAGCACACTAGCCCAAAACGATCAATTTTCATTTACTTAGTTAAGGAAAAGCACACAGGTGGAAACGTTCGTAATGGTTTTTTACTCAAGACACTGTCCTCAGAAAATGTTTTAGGACTTGAAAGCAGCGCTACTAGTGAATACAACCCCGACTGTAAACCTTTTCTCACTGAGAACAGAGACCATGTAGAAAACAACACTTAAAGCCCCAGGCATTCGAGGTACAGAAAAAGGCCGTTAGATCGAACAACCCACTTCAGCTTCCTTCGGGAGATGCATCTCGCAACATCTAATACGCTGCAAAAAGGGGTTGCTTTGTTCTTATTGATCAGCTTTGATCCGAAAGGTTCAGCCTGGTCAATGGAAAAGGTCACATGCAACCTGGGTTTTACCCTTTTAGAGGACTGAGACCCACAGTAGATAATTCATCAAATGAAAATGCAGGCCTGCTTTGGTTCAGGAGTTAACAAAAGGGTGTAAACAGCACGTGTTCTGAGGAACTGAGCGTTCGTCCGTTGGTTTAGTATATTGGAATGGATAATATTGTTTTATATTCCTCCCTGGAACAACTATGTGCAGCTAATGTGTCTCTCTGGACCAGCATGCATAGATTTCCTACTCGCGCTTTGAATGGAGTGACAGCGAGGGTGATGTATTGGTTTACAATGCAAGATAAGCTTCTTAATGCTTTATTTCATTTCAGGGAGTAATAACTTATGACTCAGCTGCAATCCTGATTTACTTTTTACAATGAATCAAAGCATGCATTGTGAATCAAATTCATTGCATTTCTAATCTACTTTTTATTGTAGAAAGGTTATTAAAGAAAAACAGAAGGCTAGCTAAGTGAATCTCACTAAAACTGTCTAGATCATGTTTCACCTCAAAATTAAAGTATTGTATGTGTGATTTGCACTGAGACAACAAAGCCTATTATTTATTTATTGGTGCAATTTGTATATTTCATTTACTATACCAATGCTATCATGCTTACAGTTTTATTTTACAGTTTAAATCATTGTATCATTAACAATAATTTGTTAGCATTGGTTAATAGATAGGTTAACATGACCTAACAATGAACAATACCTCTAAAGCATTTATTAATCTTAGCTAATGTTAATCCAAACATTTCCTAATGCATCTTTTAAATATCAAGAGTTGTGTCTGTTGCAGTGTTAACAAACATGAATATGAAATTTTTCTGAAGGAGTAGTTTCTTCCAGAACAAAAATTTACAGATAATGTACTCACCCCCTTGTCGTCCAAGATGTTCATGTCTTTCTGCAGTTATTATGAAATTATGTTTTTGAGGAAAACATTTCAGGATTCCTCTCTGTATAGTGGACTTCTATGGTGCCCCTGAGTTTGAACTTCCAAAATACAGTTTAAATGCAGCTTCAAATAGCTGTAAACAATCAAAGCCGCGGAATAAGGGTCTTATCTTACAAAACAATCGGTTATTTTCTTTAAAAAAAAAATGTATATACTTTTTAACCTCAGTCTCTCGTCTTGTCTAGGTCTAGGTTTTTTTCCGGTTCGATACTGTTAGGGTATATCGAAAAACTCCCATCTCATTTTCTCCTCCAACTTCAAAATTGTCCTACATCGCTGTTCACCTTTTTTTGTAAAGGGTGTTTGACCTTCTTTGCACATTCACTTTTGCAGCGATGTAGGATGATTTTGAAGTTGGAGGACAAAATGAGATGGGAGTTTTTCGACATACACTAATTGTCTTGAACTGGAAAAAATGGAGTTCACGCAGACCTAGATAAGACTAGCGTTTGAGGTGAAAAAATATATAACTGATTGTTTCGCAAGATAAGATCCTTATTCATCTGCTGGGATTGTTTACAAACTCAGGGGCACCATAGAAGTCCATCATATCGAGAGGAATCCTGAAATGTTTTCTTTAAAAAACATAATTTATTTATGACTGAAGAAAGAAAGATATGAACATCTTGGAGTACATTATCTGTAAATTTTTGTTCTGGAAGTGAACTAATCCTTTACGTAACATTAACAAAAGTTACAATCTTTAGTTGTTGTTTTTTTCCAAAATCATTGTGTAATCTCAATCTAATTTTGATGGACATTCTAATTCTGATGTCAGTAAATCTAATATTAAAGGATTAGTTTACTTCCAGAACCAGAATTTCCTGATAATTTACTCATCCTCATGTCATCCAAGATATTTGTTTTTCTTTCTTCGGTTGAAAAGAAATGAAGGTTTTTGAGAAAAACATTCCAGGATTTTTCTCCGTATAGTGGACTTCAGTGGGTGCCAATTTTCCAAGTCCCCTAGAGTTCAACAGTTGAGTTTTACTGTTTTCAAATCCATTCAGCCGATCTC
>JAHKKF010523176.1:7889-17946 GCA_019740295.1 Labeo calbasu | reverse complement strand
ACAACTGTATTCAATTTTTGTTATGGACAACTTATTGTTTACATTTTACTGCCATTGTCACAGAAATATAATTTTAATGTAACATTTGCATGTAGATAAAAAAAAATAATTTAAAAAACAACAATTTTGATTAGAATCCAATCATAAAACATTTTTTAAAAAGTTTAGTTTTAGCTGTCCTTTGCTGTTAACAAGATGGACTGCCCACAGTGGGCTGCCCACAGAAAATCCCCACTGGGCCCCAATTGAGCAAACTGGTATGGGTCCCGCATGGGCTAATCCACAGGGGGCCCACAGCGGGTTTAGTCTGGGCAGGCCCACTGTGGGCTTGCCCACAGAAAACCATTATGAGGGCCCAAAAGGGCAAACCCGCTGTGGGCCCGCATGGACTAGCCCACAGGGGGCCCACAGCGGGTTTAGTGTGGGCTTGCTCTGCCCGCACTGTCCCACAGTGGGCCCGCGCGGGCATGTTTGCTGGGTATGTGGTAGTGAGCAGGTGTACATTTCGTACCAGCTAACATGGAACATTTTCATGAATTCGAAAGTTTATGTCAGAACGACTTTTACACAAAAATTAGTTCTGCTCATGTTTCATGAATGAGGCCCATTGAACAGCTTTTACTAGTATTACTAATAATAATAAACGAAAGAAAGAAAGAAAAAGAAAAAAAAAAAAGAAAAAGTCAATAAATAAATAGATATGTTTAAACAAAATGCAGGAGGTCATGTGACAAGAAAACAATATACAGGACCCTCATGACTGTGTGTCAAGACTACTAATAACATGTTCTCTGTTCTCTGTACATTGATTAGGAATCTGTGTGTTTGCTTTAAGAGCATAGGACAGAGGACACTTGTGCACTTACGTCGGAGACTGGTCGATGACCGGATCACTGTAAACACAGATAACACACTCAGTCAAAATAACCCTATTTAAACATGATTTGATTTTACCCAGAACAAAAATGTATAGTGACAATTTTATATCTAGTTCTAGAAACATTTTTCACAACAGATACATGTGCTATTCGTGTATGTGACCCTGGACCACAAAACTAGTCATAAGGTGAGGTAAATGATTTATAAATCATCTGAAGCAGAATGAAAGCTGAATGAATACGTTTTCTATTGATGTATGGTTTGTTACAATAGGACAGTAGGTGGCTGAGATACAACTATTTGAAAATCTGGAATCTGAGGGTGCAAAAAATAAATAAATAAATAAATAATAATAAAAAATCAAAATACAGAGAAAATCGCCTTTAAAGTTGTCCAACTGTCCGGTGTCTGTTTATTTGACAAGATAAACACATTACAAATTGACATAGAGAAGAAAAGTACGCACCTGCCATCTGAGATGTGACAAAGCAATGCGGTCCACAACAGCAGTGGAAAGAGCATCTTCCTGCTGGACTGAACTCTCACAATATGTCAGAGACAACAGCAGGAGAGCTGAAAACCCCCAAATATCCCTCCCATTAACCCACAACACTGTCAACTCAAAACTTTGAGAAACTCTTGTGTAATGTTTGCTTTATTTTCAGCATGAACAAATGGCAATATTCAAACGAATTCAGGCATTCAGTATAGAAACATCTCTTAGCCTACTTAAACTATTGGAATGAAATGGATGAAATAAGGCTGTAAGGAATAGACTACAGTCTTAGTACACACTATATAAAATCACCTAATCAGTATTGAAAGTTTTTGACTGCTGATAGGTTTTTTTTTTCCTTTGTTTGTTTTTTCGTCAGCTGAACAATCATTTTGTTGAACATCAGTACAATCCATTGAATGCACTGTACTTCTATCCCTCACAGCTTCATTTTTCTTTTTTTTTTTTGGGCAATCGAAAGTATTCAACCCCCTTGACCTGCAAGACATTTTGCTGCAGAGAACAAAATTTTGTGAAGACAATTCAACACAGGCATCAGTACACTATTGGAGAAAGTTTATTAATACATATTTGAGTAATTCTGAGAATGTTGATGAATAAAAAAAAAAAAAAAAAAACTCAAATTGGCTCTAAACATTAATGTTCAAAATTATTCAACCCCCAAACATAAAATACGATGCAGAATCTTTTATTCTTTAAAACCACCAATAAACACTGCTTGAAGAAGCTTCTGTCACCTCTCTACCGCAATCTTTGCACATTCTGTCACGAGCGTCGTGTGCAGGAATGAGGAGTTGGGACGAGGAGATCAGGAACATAGAGTTTATTTAAATAATCCACACTAGGAACAGGAACGAACAGGAACAGCAGGGAATCCACACGCAGACACAACTAAAAAGACGTTAAACGACATAGAGTGACTTACAACGACATTAATAGACTTCAAGAACCGACAAACAAATGGGAAACTCAACCAAACTTAAACACACAGGCTAATCAGACGAGGACAGGTGTGAATTATTAAACAATGACGTCATAATTGAAAACGGAACAGGAAGGACCAAATAAGGGCATACAAAGGAAAAACCAAAGAAAACAGTCCACAGGGGTGTGACACATTCCTTGCCTGAAAAAGCTTTCAGATCACTGATAATCTTTGGTTTTCACTTTGCCACTGCTTTCTTCAAATTCAACCAAATATTTTCAATGAGAATTACATTGAGAATTAAATTACTAGAGACTGAACAGGCCACTTAAGAACATTCTGTGACTGATCCCTAAACCAAGCTTAAGTAGATTTGGATGAATACTTTGGGATAACTGTCCTACAGGAAAGTCCATTGATCATCAGCTTCAGTCACTGCACTAAAGGCATCACAATTCTTGCCAAAATGGCCTGATACTTCAAAGAATACATGATGTTCATCATACAGTCATGGTTTCCACTTCCTGCTACAGTAAAACAACCCCATAACAGGACTGATTTACTTCCATGTTTGAAGATCGAGATGGTGCTCTTTTGCTTATAAGCTTTGCCTTTTTTGCAACAGACATTCTGCTGATTTCACAGGTCCAAAAGTTCCAGTTTGGTCACATCACTCCATAAAAACATTCTTTCAGAACTCCACAGGTCTATCCAAATGAATTTTAGCATGTTCAAGATGGCCTTTTTGATCTTCTTGGTCAAGAGTGGAATTCGGTAACATGCCTCAGCATTAAGGCCATAGCGTTCATAGTGTTCACACTTCAAAAAGCATTCAGAAATAGTTACAAACAAAGCGCTGGAGAGTTCTGAAATGGCAAGCAATGAGTCCAGATCTGAATCCCATAGAACACCTGTGGAGAGATCTCAAAACAGCAGTTGGGAGAAGGCATCCCTCAAATCTGTATGACCTGGAGTAGTTTGAAGAAGAGTGGAGAAGAGTGGTCCAAAATTCCAGTAGAGAGGAGTAAGAAACTCATTCATGGTTACAAAAAGTGATTGATTTCAGTTATTTTTTAAAAAGGGGGTGCTACCAAATATTAAGTTAAGGGTGCCAATACTTTTGTCCAGTGCACTTTTTTGGATTCTGTGCGGAATTGTATCAGATTTTACTTTTCTTCTCTGTTTTTTTTTGTGTTGTTCCAATGCAAACAAACAAAATAAATAAATAAATGTGAGTACCAAAACATTTGCAACCAGAGCCTGTGCTTCCTCCGGCGCCTCTTTGCGCCCTCCAGAGCCTGTGCTTCCTCCAGAGCCTGTGCTTCCTCCAGAGCCTGTGCTTCCTCCGGTGCCTCCAGAGTGCCCTCCAGAGCCTGTGACTCCCCCGGCGCCTCCAGCGTGCCCTCCAGAGCCTGTGCTTCCTCTGGCGCCTCCAGAGTGCCCTCCAGAGCCTGTGACTCCCCCGGCTCTCCAGAGCCTGTCCTTCTTACAGAGCCTGTGATTCCTCCGGTGCCCCCCAGGCGCCCTCCTGTGCCTGTGCCTCCCGAGCGCCCTCCTGTGCCTGCGCCTCCCGAGCGCCCTCCTGTGCCTGCGCCTCCCGAGTACCCTCCTGTGTCAGCGCCTCCTAAGCTCGGCCATCCTGTGTTTTCCTGGGCCGACTATGCCCTAAGTTCCCCCAAGAAAATTTTGGGGGGGGGGGCTACTCCCCTGATCAGCCATGGCCGGATGGACTGTGTACTCGGCCGTGGCTTTTCGAACTCCCTGACCCGCCATGGTCTTATGGACTGTGTGCTCAGCCGTGGCTTCCCGAACTCCCTGACCCGCCATGGACTTATGGACTGTGCGCTCGGCCGTGGCCTCCCGAACTCCCTGACCCGCCATGGCTGTATGGACTGTGTGGGCGGCCGTGGCCTCACGAGCTTCCTGACCCGCCATGGCCGTATTGACTCTGTACTCCGCTGTGGCTCCCCGAGCTCCCTGACCCGCCCTGGAGGCGTACCTCCTGTTCCTCCTGTGTCTGCCCCACACAAGCCTCCAGGGCGCCCACCCTCCCTCCCCAGTGTAGTTGTTACGGCGCGAGTCGCGCCTTTTGGGAGGGGGGAGTAATGTCAGACCTTTTGGACAGTTTTTGTTTGTTTTTCCCCTGTATGCCCTTATTTGGTCCTTCCGTTTCCGTCTCTTATTATGTTGTCACTGTTTGATCTTTTACCTGTCCCGTTTCCTATTGGTTGTTTCAGTGTATATAAGTTTGGTTGTGTTCCTGGTTAGATTGTCGGTGATTATATTGTCAGACCCGTCTGCATGTTTTGTTACTTGTTCAGTTTATGTTGCGTTTGCGTTGGTTCCCTGCTGTTTCCTGTCCGTTCCTGTTACCATGTGGATTATAATAATAAAGCTCTGTGCACTGGACCTCCGCGCTCCTCCTCATCATTTCCCCGCAAACCAAGCCGTGACACTTGTTTTTAGTACATTGTGAATAGCTGAATTGTGAATATGTATAGCTTGATTTTTTTTTTTTTTTTTTGGGTCAGAATATAAGCTGAGAGTCTTTCACACACTTGTTTAACTTTTATTAATTTGTTCCTTCATTTGTTTTTTTTAGTATTTATTTAGTACATTGTACTAATTTGTTCCCTCATTATATAAAAAAAAAAAAAAAAAAAAAAAAAAAAAACTCTACTCTTTTCCCTTTCTAGCTTGTACTTATTTGAACAATACCTGTTATATGGTAATTTGAGCACTTCGTAGGTCGTCTTGCCTCTTTAGGACAAATCGCTTGATGTATTCCCCACCTGTAAGTCGCTTTGGATAAAAGCGTCTGCTAAATGAATAAATGTAAATGTAATAAATGTAATAATATGAAATCTTAAATCTTGACTACATTATATTAATTTTAGTTGTTAAATAGTATTTTATTTATTTCAATCATAACCAAGTACTAATTTATTCCCTTGTTTTAATTTTATTAAATTGTGGTCACATTGTACTAATTTGTTTCCTTGTTTTCATTTTGTTAAATCATGGCCATGCTGTATTAATTTGTTTCATTGTTTCAATTCTTTTATTTTGTTATTTTCATTAAATTGTGCCTATGTTGTATTCATTTGTTTAGGTGATTTATTTCCACGAATCATGTTGTGGTCAAGTTTAAGCAGTTTAAATAGTTTAATGTTTTATCACATTTTAGAAGATGGTCACGGGTTCCCATACCTCAAGGTATTAGTTTATTTTTACAAACATTTTGTCACACATGCAGCTTTAAATGACTGTCGTATTTGCATATTTTTGGTAGGTTTTTTTATGCATGTGAAAGTGCCGTAGACTCAACATCCACAGTTTTGCCATTAGTACTGCCTCAAGTCTGACAGCCATTTTCTGTCAGCTCCTTAGCGAAGCTCTTCAGCTCATCGCATTTCATCTGCAGTGTGGATCCAGCCCTGCATTCAGATTCGGATGGCCAGCGCTCGACCCACGTGTCCTTACCCAGTGTATACACGTACCTGAAAGAGCAAACAACCAAATTATGAAAGCCAAACCATAATATATACATTTTCAGTGCTATTACGGTACTCACTTGTTGGACGTGCTTCCTGCATGCCAAACATCAGTGATGGGCCCAATGATCAGATAGTTCTGCCCCTTTTTCAAACCAAGCCCTGTCCTACAGCTCGCATGAGAAAGAAACATCCTCCTTTCATTCTCGTTCAGGCCTTCCTCTGTCCCTACACAAACGCAGATCCATGAGCCAGACGGCTGGTTACGTGAGAAAATCAGACTCTAGTAGACCTACCCTCTTTGATAACCTGCACAATCTTCATCTCGTACTGGTCGTAGTGACTCTGGCTGATGCTGATCAGTTTGACCCTGTAGGCTGAAGAAAAGACATTTATCACTAAGATCATAATGGCTTCCCCCAAAAAGCATATTCATTTAACAGAAGAAACACTCACCATGATGTAATCCATTGCACACTGCAGCCTTCCTCTGTTCTTTACTAAAAGACGAGGAGTCTTCCTTTGGTACACAACAGTCACCTATGAAGAAAGGTTTATAACTGCTTTATAACTGGTAAAAGGTAAAAAGTTGATTGAAAACACAAAGTTAGTCTTGGTAAACTGACCCTGTGAGCAGCGGCACACATCGTCTTTGCAGATCTGATCAAGCTGCTGTTTGTCTTCAGGTGGAGAGTAGAACCTGCTACAGCGTTTATCTGAAACAACAGAGACCGTAATTAGCACTTCAAACTAACTAGTAAATCAACCATATACAGCTACAGAGTTCATTTTACAAGAAAGTCAGTCTGTCAGCAGTCCATACGCATACGTCGTGGTACTGACCTGAAAGCGTGGCGAAGACTGACACGGAAGAGTAGAAACTGTTGAATTAAGTTTTTATTTTTGTGTTCTTTGCACACAAAAAGTATTCTCGTAGCTTCATGAAATTACGATTGAACTACTGATGTCACATGGACTATTTTATCGATGTCCATACTACCTTTCTGGGTCTTGAACATGGTAGTTGCATTGTTGTCTATGCAGAGTCAGAAAGCTCTTGGATTTCATCAAAAATATCTTAATTTGCATTCTTACAGGATTGGAATGACATGAGGGTGAGTAATTAATGACACAGTTTTCATTTCTGGGTGAACTGTCCCTTTAAGGGTTTAGGTTAGCAGTGCACTTTAGCAAACATAAACTAATTAAATGTGTGTACAAACCTTTGTTGTAGTACTGGTACACTGTGACAGTGGAGGGCTGAAGGAGTCCCACTTTAAATTTCTGATTAAGTCTGAATGAGATCACGTCTGTCTGACTATTGGACACCTGTCCGGGACATTCAGACAAAGACAATTATTCAATGCTGCCTTTATTGAGATCATGCTAGACAAGTATGAACTATAAGGGTGGCTGTTAGCTTACCTTAAACAGGTGAATTATGAGGGATGCTCTGTCGCTCAGGTTGTCCACCACTTGGAAGTTGTTGATGTAGCGATCTACTGAATTTGTGAGCTGGAAAGTCACACTAGACATTATCACTTTTATAACCTAACAAGATGCCGTGCTGCATAATATTTATGTAGGTAGCTGCCTACACACTTAGCATACTAACTGTCAAGATGACAGATGTGAAGCACATGACACAAACAAACATGACTCAATTCACAGTTGATTTCAATAGAGTTTGACATTAGCATGTTGCGAAGCTAAAACTGCAATACTCAACATAAAAAGACAAAGGACAAAATAATGTTGGGTAGAAAAGTCCACTGGTGATGGAACATGAAACATTTATTATAATATCTATAATCAACATTATAATCGACTTTCTTCTCAATTTACACTGTCTTGGATGCAGCTTGACGCAATGCATTATGGGAATTTTCCATGATATATACATGCAATGCTACTTAATCTGGCCAAAATTAGACCCAAAATTAGATGTCTGGAGTGCACCTTTATGCATTAATATGTTGTGTAGGTAGGCTACAACACAGTTAGCTACAGAATTAGCTTCTATTGCTAATGTAATGCCACATTATGTCATGAGTTTGGTCTTACCAACTCTAAATCTGAGTTTTCAGGCTCAAAGCCGGTGGGCAGGCCGATGTCCAGAATCGCCATCCTCACTTGGTTTTCCTCCAGAGCCCTTTGGGGGTGCAAAGCAGTGAATTATGGGCACCAAACAAGTTTATTTAGCTATCTAAAAAAACTGTCCAACTATAACTGCTCACCTAACATTGATATTGAGTCTGTATGACTTTTCTACATCCGGTGGGGGAGTTTCTAAAATGGATCAAAGAGTGATTTTTTTATTATAAGATGTCTTGTTCTTTTTCACTTCCAAGAACTGTACATTGTACATACAGTATTTATCTGTAAAATTGCATGTAAATGTCACAATACATCTCTTATAGTTTTGTTTACTGTATAGAGTAGGGGTTTTACCATAGCATTTTTAAGGCTTTTACAGTAAGGAATCATAAAACGCACCATTAGTCTCAGCAATGGAGACATCCAGCTGAAATCCATTACATGTGCTGTTCTCATACACATCAGGAAGCTGGTGGTACACCGTCACTACCTGGGATGCATATATGTGACAGGTTTGTAACTAAATTATGTCTTGATTTTATATTCTAATTCAATACTTTGATGTAGATGTGGGCATTTAGCACCTCCAAAACTCCCTTGCCCTTCCCAGAAGCCTCCACTGTGAATTTCTGGTCGAGAGGCACCTGGAAGAGATAATAAAAGTGAGTTTCTGTATTTCACTCCAAACTTTCTTTCTTTTCATTTAAATTTTTTTGTAATGTAAAATAAAACTATATTACAAGTTACTAAGTTACATATACAAAATGTAATATTACTGAGTAATTACCAGAGAATAAATAAGAATTCAGTTTACATCACCTTCATAAATTGAATAAAACAGAAAAAAGCAAAAGCACAATGACATTTTATCATTTTGTAGATGTAGAGTTTAAAAAAATTAATTGAATTTAATGTAGAAAAGTTAAATCGCCATCTAGTTTTGACCAAAGTGACTTGATCCCACCTGACGTCGTAATTACGACTTGCCAACTCATAAATACAAACATCCCAGGAGGACTTGAATGCAACATAAGGAGTTAAGGAAATTCAAACTCATCATTAAATCATTGTACCTTTGAGTTACAATAATGCGCTTTTAACATTTGGCAGTATAATAACACCATATTTGTCTACAAAAGCGAGTTTTGAAAGATGGAAGATCTCACCCGCGAAGATCGGGCCACATATGCCACTTTTGGATTGAAGGTCCAGCGTACGTCACTGCGACCGGGAACGCTGAGCTGCACCAACAGATTGAGGTCGTCAGGAGGAGGCCTCTTCACCAGATACTCAGACAGGGCCTGTAGCACCACCATAGTGGACTGATGGGACAAAAAACAGTCATTAAAGAAGTCCACTTCCAGAACAACAAATAATTTACTCACCCCCATGTCATCCAAGGTGTTCATGTCTTTCTGTCTTCAGTCGTAAAGAAATTATGATTTTTAAGGAAAGCATTTCAGGATTTTTCTCCATATAGTGGACTTCAGTGGTGCCCCTGATTTTGAACTTTGCCAAGGAAGAAGGGTCTTACCTAGCGGAACGATCAGCCATTTTTTTTTCTGAAAAATTAAAATTTGTATACTTTTTAAGCACAAAAGTTCGTGTAGCACTAGCTCTGGGATGCGTGTCCACAACGGCACATACTACAGAATCACGTCAAAAGGTCACGCGCGACTCACCACCTGACTTGCTTGATTCTTTCCAACAGTGGAATAGATGTGGTCCATTCTTGAGATTCCTGCTCCGTTGGCAATGGTTGGCATTGTCCACATGTGCACCACCATGTCTTGTTTGATCGTGGTCTGCCCGAGGCTTGAGAGACCTGTGTACTCCGGCTCAAAAAGGTAGAGAATGGCGAAAAACTCCACCTCATTTCCTCCTACATCTTCAGAATAGTCCGACATCGTTGTACCTTTTTGTTTGTAAACAGCGTTTGACTTACTTGCACTTCATTAGTCTTTGCACATTCGCTTTGTAAACACTGGGTCTGTAGTTTTGCCTACGTCGCGCTTGACCTTTCGACGTGATTCTGTAGTACGTAGCATCATGGACGCGTATCCCAGAGCTAGTGTTACATGAGCTTTTGTGCTTAAAAAGTATACAAATTGTTATTTTTCGAAAAAAAAAGACCAATCGTTTCGC
>JAHKKF010523174.1:21445-31708 GCA_019740295.1 Labeo calbasu | reverse complement strand
AGCAGGTTTTGTGAAATATGAAAGCGAGCATAAATGGAAAGCATTTATTAAAAAATAAATAAGTAAGCAAAATAAATGAAATGACAATAAATGAATAGACAAAAGAATGATTGAATGAATTAATGAATCCGGATTTTGTGAAATTAAATTTTAGACTTTTTAAGACCAAGTAAAGAAAATTTAAGGGGCCACAACGAAATGTATCAAAATTAAGTGCATTTATGATGAAGTCATATTTTCTGAGAATTTTATGAAAATGAAGAGTTTATGAACAAAGTTTAAGAAGAAATATCTGCCAGTGGGATTTCAAAGGGGAAAATAGGTTGATTTTTCTGACCCCATTGGCGGATATTTGTCCGTAAACTTTTTTATACATTTCTAAAAAAAACAGTAGTAGAGTTAATATCTTGATTTTGCATCTCAAGCAAATGTGTCTTGACTTAAGAAAGTTTCAACATTTGTAACTGGAAAGTATATTATTATTATTATTATTATTAGAATTATTATTCCCCATGCATGCAACATTAATGCCAAAATTATGAATTTAAGACCTTCTGTGCCAATTTAATACCTTTTTAAGGTCTTAGTTTATGGAAAGGTGAATAATAGACTTTTTAAAGACCCCTAATTATTTCTAATTTAATAAAGTATGATATGCTGACAAAGAACATTAATCATTTGTAACCCTGGACCACAAAACCAGTCATAAGCAGTATGCGTATATTTGCAGCAGTAGCCAACAATATACTGTTTGTGTCAAAATGATCGATTTTTCTTTTATGCCAAAAACCATTACCATTTTAGATAAGGATCATGTTCCATGAAGATATTTTGTGAATTTCCTACCGTAAGTATATCAAAACTGTTTTGTAATATGTATTGCTAAGAACTTCATTTGGACAACTTTAAAGGTGATTTTTTTCAATATTTAGATTTTTTGCACCCTTAGATTTCAGATTTTCAAATAGTTGTATCTCAGCCAAATACTGTCCTATCCTAACAAGCCATCAATGGAAAGCTTATTTATATGATTTTTTTCATGATGTATAAATCTCAGTTTCGAAAAAAATGACCCTTATGACTGGTTTTGTAGTTTAGGGTCACATTTTGCAACAGTTGTCACAAAAACAAAAGAAAATATAGCTGCAAGCAGCGATGACGGGCCCTCGCACCAGCGCAATCGCCACGCCGATAGAACTAGGAAAACGGTGCGCAGCGGGCAACATCACACACCCATGTATGGACCTCTCTCTCCCTGTCTGACTCTCTCTCTCTTTTCCCCCATCCCCCCCCTCCACCCTACAGTCAACCTAACAGTCAACACACACACATAGAGGCAGAATGAGATCAGATGTCTAATTGTTTTTTAATTGTCATTTATTCATAAAGTTTTGGATTTTCATGAATCTTAGCCTATTTCCTCAGAATGACTAGTTGTCTGTATGAAAAATGTTTTGAAGTGTTTGGGATGCTGCACTTTAAAGATATAAGAAAATGACGGTTGCCTTTTTTTTACTGCTACTTCAATGAATCACCATGTCAAAACCGTTCAAGATATCCCAAATCCACTTGCAATTTAACATCTATAGTATCTTAGCATCATACTGACAAAGTTTGGTGTGAATTCCATGATCTTTGAAAGACTAGTATACATTAATTCACAGCTATATTTTTCCAAAAAATCCACATTCAAATCAAAATAGCCGGCTTCCTGTTGGTTGCAGCTAATGAGGGTAAATTAGAAAGTTGTTCGGCTTGATGAGAACCATACATATACCACGTTTGGTGTCTGTAGCTAAAACTAACCCCCCACTTTTGACAAAAGGTGGTGCTGTAGAGTGCCACCTCCACGCCCATTTATGAGTTTTTGCCAGTGTCTAACTATCATTAATACTGATGTGTGTGTTGAGTTTCATGAAAATCTAAGCTTATTAAGTGCCCCAAAAGCAAAACAAATGTTAAAGTTTGAGACGTTGTCATGGCAACAGCATTTAATGTATCAACGATCCCTTTACAGATTGTCATCGGCCGTGTTTTGACATTATTCTGATGAAGTTTGAAGCAAATCGATTAAAATTAAGAGGCTGATTTAAAAGCATTTTGAAAACACTTCCGGCTGCCAGTTGGTGGCGCTATAACTTTGACTCCTAATAGTCACATCTATGTGATTGGCATCATACAATGAAAAAACTCATCAGAATCAGACAATCAAGCCCTTTTAGGGCTCAAGCCATAATAATAATAATAATCCTTAGAAAAACAACAAATTAGGGCTCGGGCCCTAATAAAATGTAACTTTTTAATAACAGAATTAGCCTCTTTGTGACGTCACAAAGACCGGCCTTCAGGGAGTTCAGAGCGGGGACAGATAAGGTATCAAAGGCGTCTACCTCTCTGCGCATGTGCCTGCTCCTAATCGGTTTTTCTAGGGAGATGTCTGCACTCTGCAAAACCCATGTCAGCATGAGAGCCAGATTACATGGACGAGATCCTGACTGCAACAGCTCCATTTACTTAAGTACAGTTCGAGATAGACTACTGAGACTAAAATGTAATTCTAAATCGCATGAGAGCACCAATTAGTCTAAGATATGTTGCACATTATAGATAAGCTCACAGTGGTGAATAACTGAATGCGACGAATCTAAACGCACTGAAATACCTGTACAAATCCACTCCTGTTTGGTTTCTGGTCCACGTTTGTCCCTGCCGCAGAACCTCGTCCACCATTTCTTTGTCGCTGGGTATCCTGTACACGGGGAAGATGTAGAGCCACAACAACGCCAACACACCCAGAGTGGCCCATATATACTTGCTCCGGTGACATCTCAAAAACATCATTCCGCCGAATCTGATCAGACAAATGCCTAGTTCAAAAACACGTGCTCACGGCTGACCCGTTTATTTCGGTGCCGCTGCCATTAGGAGCAAAAAGCCGCTGGAATACCGTTATCCTGCTATTTCCATTACGCGGCGTGAAAGAGGCCAGCAGTGGTGCACCAGTGTCAGATTTTCATGCGTGCATCAAATTCCTCCTCATTTCATTCACTGCTGCTTTGCTGATGGGTGAGCTCACAATCACGGTCGAGTTATTCTGGGATGCGGCGGATGCGGTCGCCTTCATCGGTTCCGTCTGGCCCAGCAGGAGGAATCTCATACGGGTTTTCATAAGGGATCCAGAAATCTTCTGCCCCCATCACCCCTAATGCAAACGGTCTTGAACTCTCCAGCAATTCTGATCCCTGCGCTATCCGGCTTCATATCGCCTTTAACACCACACCGCGGCCCATTTCTGCGTCCCGCTATGCAAATTAATTTGTAAGGCCTTCCCTCCCAATCTGGCCGTCTCCGATGTAATCTTCCGAATAAGTGAGAGACAAAACTCAGATTGTGAATGCTTTAGCACGCATCATTGCCCTCATTATTTGTTACGGTGCTGCCCCCTTCTGGTTAAATGTAGACACCTGACAACTGCTGTGTAATAAATAGAGTATACACTAGCATACACACTTCGCGATTTACACCGTATGTTGTCTACAAAATGGTATGTGTGAACAGTTCGCAGTCCGCATTATCACAAACACATTTTTTTGTAACATACGTCAGTGCAAACGCGTCTTTATCACATTTTCTATAGCCTGCGCCTGAGATATACTACTTTTGAGTCATTCTTTAGAGTAATACCTCAAAATGTTTTTTTCCCCACAACATATACATGTTTTTGTTATTTGTGAAGTAAAAGTTGTAGTTTTTTTTATTTTGAAGTAACAGAATTGGCAGATGAAGGCCCCAAAGTGTTTTTAAATGGTAATGAATTGCTTAAATACTGTAATTAATTAAATTCAACATTGTAATTAATGGGTTATTACTTACATTTCAGACGTTTTTGTTTTTACTGAAACCTATTGGTTAATTGAGTGAAATATTAAATATGGGAAGACAAATGTTAGATTATCTTGAGTAATTTTTGCTTTTTAGTATGGTTGAATTGCATCATCGAAGAAGCAAAGACATTGGTTAATAAAATGGTATTAAATGCATAAAGGATATTTGTATTATTTAACATTTCATTATTGAAGGTTTGCGTCATATTCTGAGTTGAATTTCACTGTTTTTATTCACTTTGAGGAATACTGAATCTTGAATTAATGCATGTTCACATTTATTCTAGAACTAACATCTTAAGATTTCTCTCAACATGGGTACAGAAGAGCTTTTAATCAATAAATGGGGGGAAAAGTAACTGGCGTTACTTATTTGAAAAAAGTAACTGATATTTTCTTGTCAATTAAAAAGTAATGCGTTACTTTACTAGTTACTTGGAAAAAGTAATAATATTACGTAACTTGCGTTACTTACCCCCAACACTGATTATTACTATTATGACGTATTCGATTAAAATATGGGCAATTAAATATGTAAATATTCATATGCCTGTATATGAGTCATTTGATAATTATACTTTTCAGATTAATCTCTTTTACTGGGATTCTGGTTTGTACGTCATAAGTTATTTGATTATTAACTAAATTGTCCAAATAAACCCATCAATGACACTTTAAAAATGTATAAATATTAGGTGTATTTTGTGCTATAGCAACTAAATACGCAAATGTTTCTGGTTATTTCCTATAGTAACACACTGGATGATGCATCATCATCCTAACATGCTAAACGTTTATCTAAATATGTTAAAATTTCAAAAGTAAATCCACATTGTTCCTAAGGGAACATTTTCCGCATCCTCCCTACATTTAATATTCATTGATGGTAATTACACTTTTCCATAACAATTTTCTTTAGAAATGGGCTTATAAAAACATATTATAATCTCACACATGTTTTAAGCACCGTAAAAAAAATATTAAATAACATAGTGTAGCTGTCATGAGTCATGAGCCTATGTGTGATATAATAATTAATTAATAATTAATCATCTATCTGTCTTTTTATCTATCTATATAAATAAATAAATACATCTTAACAATACTTTTAAGCAATCACTGTACACATGACAGAAAAGTTCTTGTACATTTTGTTTGTTAATGTGAAATGTTCTCCCAAGCATGAGGCACATGGACCCACAATGCAACATGCTTATTAAATTACAAGCAGTATATACTTCTTGCTGCACACTACTCAAGAAGTATTAATTAAATAAATGAGTAACAAACGAAAGTTCAACTGAAGTGCAAAAGCATTGTGAGATACAGTATGCAAGTAGGGTACAACGGGGTAAAAGGCACCTTTGATAATATTTTCCTCTAAACCACTAGATGGCAGAAAAACGTACCGTAGCACTTTCCAGAACATCCGGTTTTCAAGATACACGGGCAGCAGCGAAAAGTTGATTATGTGCTTGCTTCATCTAATATTTGGTGTTTTTAAAAACGTTGTAGATTTAAGTAGCAAATGAGAATCTCAAAAATGTTTTGATATATCTTGAGACAAAGGTCTTCTTAATGATTTTCAGTCAAAAGGCAGAATAATTAATATGATGATTAATAGAAGACTGACTTTTCCATTTGTTGACATGACATTGTTAGATTCAGATGGTAAATATCATATGTTATGTTGGGTGTCCATCTTAGAAATAATCACCATGTTTAGAATGAAACCATCATATTTAAAAACATGATATTAATCATATCATATAATAAAATAGTATTTGTTTACATTATAAAATGATTTTGTTTCTGTAGTTTAAAATATATGTTTTATATTAACATATTTTAATGACAGTATATTTATCGAACAAAAAACCATGCTATTATTTATCAAAATAAGCAGAAAATAGTACAAACTTTCCTAAAGTTTGATTGTTTTTTAACAAGTACTAATTTGCTAAAAACATTATTTTACCTAAAGTATTTATATCAGTACTGTGTTATTTTTACCCTGTGCTGGTGAGCCTTTTACCCTGTGTGTGGAGTAAAACACATACAATGTATTTTTGGCTATTGCTACAAATGGTTTTGTGGTCCAGGGCCAAAAATAGTACAAGTAATATGTTATTGTAAAACTTTATTGTGCAAACCCTTCTCCACCAGCAGGAGGACTATAACATGACTTACATGACATAATAAAGATGCTTTGTAAGGGCTTCAGATGTTGTTTTAAGTCTATGTTAATAATCTTCCCCTCCGCTGAAGAGCTCCAAAACTTCATCTGTACAATTTATTATGCGCATATTCAGTACACAAAAGTATTCATTTAAATACATTTTGTACATGTGATAACATGAAGTTATATTTAAAACCCAATAGTTTACCTTACTTAGATATAAGTCGTTATTTTTATTTAGTTACTATACTTACTAGGTGTTATTAAGTTACAGCTACTTTCAAGGCAAATGTGCAACATAACAACGGAAGAAGAAAAAAAGAACGTTTTTGAGATGGGGCAATTTTTTAATAGACTTTTCACTCACATCTTTCTTTCACTACTTGCATGCACTCATTTCCCAAAGTCATCTTGAATGTTGAATTTTCAATATTTGAGAGAACATCACATAAGCTGACTTCATAAATTAATGTTGATTTTCCTGAAAAGTTTTTTTTTAACTCCTTAAAAAAAAAAATATTATAGTGAATAGTGTTACTTTTGTTTGGGCACTTGAAACTTTGTTTATATTACTATAATTTTCTTTCTATTGATGCAGCATGAAATCAGAGTTATTTGATTTCAAGGGAAGAAAAGTAATAAATAGGTTAAATAAATATCAATTATTAGGTTCTGTATTTTTCATGTTGATTAATGATCTTTTACACTTTCACTTTCATCTTACATTTTTTTTTATAAACGCCTTAAGATGCTTTTAACTGGGTTGATATGTGACCCTGGACCACAAAACCAGTCATAAGTGTCAATTTTTCAAAACTGAGATTTATAAATAATCTGAAAGCTGAATAAATAAGCTTTCCATGGTGTGGTTTGTTAGGATAGGGTAATATTTGGTCAAAATACAACTATTTGAAAATCTGAAATCGGAGGGTGCAAAAAAATCAAAATACTGAGAAAATCACCTTTAAAGTTGTCCAAGTGAAGTTTTTAACAATGCATATTACTAATCAAAAATTAAGTTTTGATATATTTATAGTAGGAATTTTACAAAATATCTTCATGGAACACGATCTTTACTTAATATCCTAATGATTTTTGGCATAAAAAAAAGTCAATAATTTGACCCATACAATGTATTTTTGGCTATCGCTACAAATATACCCCAGCGACTCAAGAGTGGTTTTGTGGTCTAGGGTCACATATTATCTTTTAATTTTTGGGGTGATGTGATGAGTCACACACAGACTTCAACATTCAGCACGTGAATCACAACAATGGTAAAAACTCAATTTTATTTATTTTTATTAACTGTATCAATAACCATTTTATTAACTTTTTTTTGTTTGCTTTTTGTTGTGCTACTGCTGACACAAGACAACAAATGAAATTGGCAAATACAAACAACAGTAAAGCAAAGCAATTGGATAATTTATTTATGTCGCAATGCACTCTGGGAGTCAGTGAGTAGCTGTACTAAGTCAAGAGTAAACCTAAAGTAAAGAATCAAGTACCCCCAACAGTTCTTTGTTAGTTACTACAACTCTTGTGTAAGTAAACTATACTAAGTAAGCATTTGTTAGTACAACATATTATTCCTATTTCATTTTACTTAGTTTTTTGAGTGCAGTCATTTTCCACACTTTTTCTAAGTAAAGTCAACTATTTACATTTTACAGTGTAGGTGTTACTTGATATTTTAAATATGGCACATCAAAAATGTTAAACCAGGATTGGTGCAAGATATCTTGATGTGCCATATTTGAAAACAAACAAATAAACAAATATTCTGCTAAACTTCTCATGGGTTTGTATGACATGAAAATACTTAATTATTTGTTTAAATGAATCCTTTAAGAGCAACTGAACATACTCCATTCCAGTTTCGGGACTACACCCTGAAACTTGGTGTTAACTGTCTAAACCACAACTATTTTCATCATTAAGCTGTGCAAGATCATTTGTGTTAATGCTAACATGTTAAAGTTTACAAACTGAATCCAGGCCGATGGATAATGTAAAAGCCGCCTGGCTGATGATCGTAAGAGCTTGGTTAGCAACAAACAAATTTTTAACAAATCTGAGTGTTGGTGGGAACGGCAGCTGTTCACTGCTGTACTCTCTTAAAATTGAAGGTGCTTCAAGCGATGCCATAGAAGGACCATTTTTGGTACCACAAAAAAACATTCAGTCAAAGGTTCTTTAAAGAACCACTTCTTGCTTACCTTTTTATAATCTGAAGAACCTTATTTGCCACAAAAAACCTTTTGTGAAACAGAAACGTTCTTCAGATGTTAAAGGTTATTTATGGAACCATTTAGACAAAAAGGTTCTTCTATGGCATCGTGAAGCACCTACGACGCGGAAGTAAACAAATGACGCTAAACTTGTCAGCGTTGGGGTGTAGGGAAGAAGCGAGGACTCAGTGGCGCAAGAGAATGTTTTTTTGTTAATAATGAAATAAACAAAATAAGCAACAAAAACTACCCAGAGAGGGAAAAAAGCTAGCTGGATGACAAGACAGGGCAAGGCAGGGCAGGGCACAACCAGGGAGCGTACAATGACGAACTGGCCCAGGGCTGAAAACACAAGGACAATAAATAGAGAATGACAAATGGGTGGGTTCTTGGTAAATCTGATAAGGTTTTAAAGAATTGTCCAGGTTAAGTGAAACTAGTTCTGTAAATGCAAGTTATGTTACTGTCTGTTGAAAGATGTCTGTAAACAGTAAACCTTTTTGAACAAAAAATCCAGTTACACTGGAATAGTTACATTGTGAATATGCAAATAAGTTATCTCTTGTGGGATGGATTTTGCACACGTATGCTTTGTACATTGCATACTGAAATGATATATGTGACCCTGGACCACAAAACCAGTTTTAAGTCGCTGGGGTATATTTGTAGCAATAGCCAAAAATACATTGTATGCGTCAAAATCATTGATTTTTCTTTTATGCCAAAAATCATTAGGAAATTAAGTAAAGATCATGTTTCATGAAGATATTTTGTAAAATTCCTGCTGTAAATATATCAAAACTTAATTTTAGATTAGTAATATGCATAAGAGCTTCATTTGGGCAACTTTAAAGGCAATATTTTGATTTTTCTTTGCACCCTCAGATTCCATAGATTCAAATAGTCATATCTCGGCTAAATATTGTCCTACCCTAACAAACATACATCAACGGAAACTTGTTTATTCAGCTTTCAGATAATGTTTAGAGCTCAATTTCGAAAAATTGGCCCTTATGACTGGTTTTGTGGTCCAGGGTCAGATATGTTAATGATAAGTGATATATATGCTCCATTGAAATGAGCACATCACAATGCAACTTTTGAGTCAGAGATAATTTTTTTTCTATAAAGAAGTAATTACCTGTCAATATGAGAAGATAAACAATAGAAGAATTTTATGTTTTATTTTGCATAGATTACAGGTGACAGGTGTTGAAAGGCAGTGATGCATTGAGCCATCAGCGGACATTGAGACTATAATAACAGTGGTGGGCAAGTTCTCTGTAACTGCGTTGGGATCACGTTTCAGAATAAATAGCTAAAGCACCTGCTCTGGACTAGTGGCAGCATGTCAGCAATGTCGTTTTACTGCTTCCACCTATTGTTTTCTTTCTTTTGCAAACATGTTCTTTCATAATGACAATACAAAGGAACAATAAAGCTTATGAAGCAGAGCATTGTAAATGGTTGCCTGTACTAATGGTTTCTTGCATTCTCAGTGAAGTACGGTAGTGCATTTGTTGGTAGAGCAGAAATGGTTGCTTTTTATATACTACAGACATTTGACCTCTGAGTTGATTACTTCCTGCTCAAGCATAACATTAGAAATGTGAGGAACAGGCATGTGGATTGTGGTTGGGACTGCATACCTTTCTGCAAGCTCATTAGCTGATAGTTTGGCAGGTAAAAAGTCACGTTGTTTTTAAATATGAAAGCCTTTTCAATGTTTCTTGAGAGAAAAAGTGCAGAGACATCTTGAAACATTGTTTTAATTGACATTATTCAATGATTTAGTGAAAAATCGATTAACTACTCAAAAATTGTGTTTGTTACTTATGTTCATTGTTTTTTCGAATTGTCATTTTGATTGAAATTAATGATGAACAGAAATATCTTTAAAAGATAACTTTAAAGAAGCTGGATTATGTATGAAACATGTATTAAAGAACCAACATGTATTATGTAT
>JAHKKF010523174.1:1270-21395 GCA_019740295.1 Labeo calbasu | reverse complement strand
TTTTCTTACGATCTCTTTCATTTTAAGTACTTCCTGTTAGCGAGCAGCACCAGAAAAACAAAATGGCTCCTGCATGTAATACCAATGGAACGGACTGTTTGAAAAAAAAAAAAATCATCCAATCTCACAGCAATTCGTACATATTTTCCGAAGTGGCAGATTCGTATGAAGGACCCCCCTAAGCTTGTGCCTAAAACACAAACTTCACTAATCGTATGAATTTGTACAGTGATGTCATATGAATTCGTATGATTTGTGAAAAATTGTATGTGTTTGGCAAATTCGTAGGAATTTGTATGAAGGACCACCCTTAACCCCGCCCCTAAATCAGAAAATTCACAAATTCGTCAGAGTGAGGTCATACAAATTCATATGTTTTGTCAAAAATTGTTTGTATTTTACGAGGTGGCAAGTTCAGAGTCATATGACTTATTTGTACGATTTGTGAAATTTGTGATTTAAATTTGTACTTATATTACAAAGTGACAAATTATTAGGAATTCATATAAAGGACCTCCCCTAACCCCGCTCCTAAGTTACAAATTTTGTGAAATATGGTTGTGAAAAATCATACATATTTTACAAGGTGGAAAATTCGTAGGAATTCGTATGAAGAACCACACCAACCAACACCAACTAAATCACAAATTTCGCAAATTTTAAAAATTCGCCCGAGTGACTTCAAATGAATTTCTACCATTTGTGAAAAATTGTACGCATTTTATGAACTGGCAAATTTTTGGGAATTCAAATGAAGGATCACCCCAAATCCCGCTAAATCACAAACTTCACAAATTACATGAATTCGTACGAGTGAGGTCATACAAATTCATACAATTTGTGAAATTTGTGATTTAAAGTTGTATGTATTTTACAAATTTGTAGGAATTCGTATGAAGGACGACCCCTAACCCCACTCCTAAATTACAAATTTCACTAATTGTATGAAAAATTCGTAAGAGTGAGGTCATGCGAATTCATACAATTTGTGAAAAAATTGTACGTATTTTACAAGGTGGAAAATTCTTAGTAATTCGAATGAAGGACCACCTATGACCCTACTCCTAAATTACACATTTCACAAAACATACAAATTCGTATGAGTGAGGTCATACGAATTTGTATGATTTGTGAAAAATCGTACGTATTTTACAAAGTGGCATATTTGTAGGAATTTGTATTAAGGACCACCCCTAACCCACCCCTAAATCACAAATTTTGTGAAAATATTGTTGTGAAAAATCATACATATTTTACGAGGTGGAAAATTCGTAGGAATTCGTATACAGGACCACACCAACCTGCCTTAAATCACAAATTTCACAAATCTTAAAAATTTGCACGAGTGACGTCACATGAATTTGTACGATTTCTGAAAAATTGTACATATTTTATGAGCTGGCAAATTTTTAGGAATTTGTATGAAGGACCACCCCAAACCACTCTCACATGTACGAATTCATACAATTTGTGATTTTACAAATTCGTAGGAATTCGTATGAAGGACCACCCCTAACCCCGCTCCTAAATTACAAATTTCTCAAATTGTACAAATTTATATGAGTGAGGTCAAACAAATTCATACGATTTGTGAAAAAGTTGTACATATTTTATAAAGTGGCACATTTGTAGGAATTCGTATTAAGGACCACACTTAACCCCGCTCCTAAATCACAAATTTCACAAAACGTACAAATTTGTATGACTTGTCAAAAATTGTATGAATTCAATGAGGTTGCAAATTCGTAGGAATTCGTATGAAGGACCGCCCCTAACCCTGCTCCTAAATCACAAATTTCACAAATCATACGAATTTGTACGAGTGAGGTCATACCAATTCGTACAATTTGTGAAAAATTGTACAAGGTGGCAAATTCCTAGGAATTCGAATGAAGGACAACCCCTGACCCCACCCCTAAATCACAAATTTCACAGATCATACAAATTTGTACGAGTGAGGTCACGCGAATTCGTACAATTTGTGAAAAAGTTGTACGTATTTTAGGAGGTGGAAAATTCGTAGGAATTCGAATGAAGGACCACCCATAACCCCACTCCTAAAATTACAAATTTTACAAATCGTACAAATTCGTATGAGTGAGGTGAGTGAGAAAAATCGTACGTCTTTTACAGATTGGCAAATTTGTAGGAATTTGTATTAAGGACCACTCCAACTACGCTCCTTAATCAAAAATTTCACAAATCGTACAAATTCGTACAAGTGAAGCCAAACTCTAACATGCCCCTAAACCTACCCCTCACACAAAAACGTACAAGTGAGGTCGTACAAATTCATATGAATTTGCCACCTAGTAAAATACGTCAGAATTGGTTGTAAAGATAGCATTGCAAAATTCATAGTATTTTTGTGTACTAAAGAATAAAGTCATAAATTGTATGCCACTATTAATAACTAATAAAGTACCATAGTGCCAAATACCACAAGAATACCTGAACACTCTGTCTAAATGGGAAGACAATACCCTTACTACTTACAATAATATAGTGTTACATTTTATAATTTACAGTTACATATCATTACAATGTTTTTCCCTTCCGTCTGTGACCCAAGAGAATAGATGTGCTATCCATTTTTGGGTCGCGACCCATCAGGGAACTATTTTAAGAGGGTATATTCAGCATGTGGATGATAAATGTTAATGAAGTCAGTATTGTGTTTGTTTATGTGTGTGTGTGTGTATGAACTCAACTGCAGTCCAAAGAAAAGTCATTGTGTATTCTTATGTATTGCTGTATTGTCACAGCTTCGCAGTTAGTGATATTTCATTTGTAGAATACTGCCAAGGCATTCCTGGCGACAGACACTATATCTGCCAGCCAGTAGTGGCTGGACTATAAAATCCCTTTGTCTCAACACCCTGTTGTTCTGACTCTTGTCCGTGACCATTAGACAGACAGAAACCAGGTATGACATCCATACTTTAAATAATGAACTTGTAAAACTGCTGTAAAGTGTTAATTAGAGTCTGTAAAGTTTATTGTTTTTATTTTGTACTTTTCAACTAAAATCTTTGGTTGAATTTCGTTTTTAGTAGCTCAGCAAGACGGCAAAATGGGCGAGTAAGTACAACTTTTTTTGTATTATTTATTTATTTATTTATTTATTATTTTTAATCGTCATTTGATGTACACAGCATTACATTCTATGTATTTCATCATGCATTTCATCATTATAAATCTTTTGAATTGCATAGGTCAAATAGTTTGATTACTCAAAATACTTTAATAAATGCTTAACTGATGATTGTTTCCTCTTCCTCTTCTTCTTTACCTTAACTATTGATACTGGCAGTCCGGTAAGCAGCTGTTTTCAATACTATTTTCCAATACCAGACATTGCATTTAGTATTTACATAGATATCATTATATAACTAATGCATAATTTTCGCATTTAAATGTTGCTGCTTGTTTTAAATTGTCATTTGCCAGTTACGAAGGCCTGGAAATCCAAAAATGGACATCAAAGTATGTCTTAATCATTTTAAAAGAAATAAAGCCAAACAATATTTTACTCAAATATATATATATATATATATATATATTTTTAAATCTACATCTCATTCGCCTTTCTTTTTTTTCCCCACAGCCTAAATCAAAAATTTCAGCATCTCGAAAACTTTCGCTGAAGGTCAGATTACTTATTTTGTTGCACCAATGTTATTTCCTACTTTTGTTGTGAAAATGTTATTTAAGCTCCTCTTCCGTCTTTAGATAATGCTTCTTAACAGAGCAATAGAGGATTTGGAGAAAGAAAGACAGGACAGGGAAGAAGAGAAAAATCGCTACCTCAAAGAAAAACACCCACCATTGCAGCTTTCTGGACTTTCTCTGGGGGAGTTACAGGTGATGCACTCTGTCAGAAAGAAAATCTCTGAATTAAAAGCTCTCATTTGAAGACTAAATGTGCAGTTTGGCTTCATTTAGTATTTCTCAAATCTTACACCAGTTGTATTTATGGTGCATATTCATCTTTAGAATCTGTGTAAGCAACTCTACACCAAAATCGATGTAGTAGATGAAGAGAGGTACGACTATGAGGATAAAGTCCACAAGCACAACAAAGACGTAAGTATAAAACCAACCAATAAGATATTTTTTGTTTAGAATATACAGGGGTGGGCAACTCCTACCCAACATTTCATGCTGAAGCCAATGCAGGCATGATTTGGGTTTAAGGTATTAGCCCCAAATAGGTTTATGCTACCTGATGCCAAACGTACCTGTGGGAACTGTTTTGCAAAACCCGAAATATGTACCAATAAGTATGTATCACTGCAGTTTCCAACAGAAATTAACAGTAGAGAACACTTGTAATCGTTTTCGTACGCAGTTATGATTACAGCTTCATATGTTTTGCTTTCTGGTGTTGTGCCGAATTCTGACCCCCGCCAGATTACTGCCCCCCTTGGTAGGTTTAGGGTTACGTGTGGAGGAGGTGTCGGGGGCACGGGGTGGCACAATACCGGACTCAACAAGCTTGCTCGGTAGCTCAGCTGGCACGGAATTTGACTTAGGATGTGGAATCCTTGGGTACGAATCCTGTGAAAAATATGACTCTCGATGAAAGAGCTGAAAGATGAGAGATCCAAAAACGAAACGGCTTACTTGCGATTGTTTTTTATGTCACATTCACTTTTGTTCATATTATCGGGTAGGTTTAGGTGTAATGCAGACGCTATGTTATTTTTAAAATGTCACAGATCATTATAGCGCCACTCAATGGACATTTAAAGTCAGATCTGCGATGACACGTACAAAACCAACGTCAGATAAAACATACAATATGTACATTTATCTGTGCCGGGGGAAAAAACTAACACTCTTTTAGCGCCACTCAGTGGACATTTCACATTGAATATGTCATTTTCAATGTATTTCGCATCTTGCGAAAAGTTTCCACAGGTACGTTTTCGTCATGAGATGAAACAAAGAACCTGTGGACAATTCCAATTTGCCTATATTATATATATTTGCCAAAGCCTATATTATGTATACTTGGTTCCACCAAGAAATGCTGACTAGTTTCGGACCCTTACGGTCTACTGTACTGTAGAATTTGCCTCTAAAACTGGGAACGATTACTAGAAACTCTAAACTCTCTAAACAAGTTATGTTTTGAGAAAATCAAGCTCTTATACTTTTATACTTGATTTACAACTAAATAAATGAATAGTATAAACAGGTTTGAAAATCATGTATAGTTACATGAGGTGAAGACAAGCGAAATAATATCATGATTTTTTGGAACAGCATTTGGAGCTCATTTTAGGAGCAGCATAGGACACCCCTGAGTTTAGAAGATTTACTACAGTAGCATTCTTGGATAGTTCTCAAAAACTGCAGCTGCTTTATCTCTCTAGGGTCTTGAAAATCATTTGTACTATTATAGATATTGGTCTAGAATGCTTTCTCATGATTATATAATGCCTAAGACTAACATTTGCAGATTTGTGTTGAGACTGTGGTTTTGGGAAACAAAATAGCTAAACTTTGTTCCTAAACTTACAAAACCCGTGACCACACAGTAGTTGGCTAACAATAATTTTGTGACGTGCAAACAAAGCAGAGGATCATACCATACAAAGCAGACAGAAGACCAGGATTCCACTGGTAAAACCGTCCAGAGACACAGCAAGTTCTGACATATTCTGAGGGTGCTGTTAGGGTGCATGTACTAACTAAGGGACTGCCATTGAGATTGGCTTTTTTAAGTGATGTACCTCACTGGTAATAGAAATGAGTATTCCCTTGATTTTAGATCAATGAGCTTAAGTTGAAAATTCAGGATCTAGGCGGGAAGTTCAAGAAACCTGCCCTGAGGAAGGTGCGTGTGTCTGCCGATGAGATGATGAGGGCTCTGCTGGGCTCCAAGCACAAAGGCTCCATGGACCTCCGTGCAAATCTGAAGTCAGTCAAAAAGGAGGATATCAAGCAAGAAAAGGTAAGGCCATGAAAGTAAAACTATCAATACAAATACCTCAAAACATAGTACTGCATTTGCAATGCATTTAACTTTATGTGATGACTTTGTGTGAGAAATAGAATATTTAGTGGAAAATATTTTAGAATGAGATTTGATTTTATTCATCAACACAGGATTGGATGGTGAAAAGTGAGCTGAAATACGGTTACATTATTTTCCCCACTAGTGCTAAATTCCATGTTGTTTACATGTTGTGTTCTTCTTTTATACTTGAGTCAAGATTATTTGATCATTTTTAATTCTGATTGGTCACAACTGACGCATTAACTTATCTCCACACTATCGCAGTGAACCAAATTCCAAAACCGCACTGCTGCATTCAGTCGTTCTTTTTTGTCTAACAGGTCTTGACCTCTGAAGTAGGTGACTGGCGTAAGAATGTGGAAGCCATGTCTGGAATGGAAGGTAGAAAGAAGATGTTTGACGCTGCTGGGGGAGGCCAGTGAGCCCCTTCATAAAACCAACCTGACCTTCTGGACGGTCTTCAGAAAGAAGATATAAAATGGAAGGGATGAGACTGAAGTGTTTTCTGGCTTTGTTAATCTCCCTGAGCTGCTGTCTTTCCGAGCCAACTCATAGTGCTAAGTATTAGCTGACCCAAAATTTAAATCCTGAAAGTTCACCCAAAAATGAAAATTCTGTCATTAATTACTCATCGTCGTGTCATTCCAAACCCGCAAGACTTTCGTTCTCACGGTGGAGATTGACCCGGAAGAGAAGAAATTGTTGAATAAAGTTGCTATTTTTGTTTTCTTGGTGCACAAAAGTATTCTCATAGCTTCATAACATGGTTGAACCACTGATGTCACATGGACTATTTTAACGATGTTCTTACTACCTTTTGGGCATGGGAACGTTTCAGTTGCATTGCTGCCTATGCAGGGTCAGAAATCCCTTGGATTTCATCAAAAATATCTTAATTTGTGTTTTCCGAAGATGAACGAAGGTCTCACGGGTTTGGAACAACGTTAGGGTGAGTAATTAATGACAGACAATTTATTTTCATTGTATGGAAAAATAATATGTGAATGATGACAGTATTTTTATTTTGGGTGTTCTATTCCTTAAAAAATTTGATTTGACATATCTCTATTAAAGAATCGACAGAGACATGAAATAGCCCTTAGTAGTGCTTTTGAGATCTATATAGTTTGTGGTAATTTTATTTCATTATGATGAATATAAATGTGTCAAATAATAATAAAAAAAAAACTTATATGGTATAAATTTGACTGGGATGTATGTTTTTGTGTGCTACAATGAAGTCTTAAGTTGGCATTAAAAATATTATTAAGCAGAAAATGACTTTATTCTTTGACTTTTTTTTCAGTATTCACAAATATAGTTGATTTAGCTGAAGAGCCGATAATGACAACGTATATGTATATTTTATTGCTTTTTATAATTTTTCATAATTAACACATTAATGTGTTGAATTTCTGTTTAAGGATAGAGAAATAAATAATAAATAAACTGCATCAAAATGCATGTAAATGCAAGCACAGTACATAAACAGCTGGTCTTTAAAGATGACAAATGATTAATTGTTTTGTTCTGTCATATTACACTATGACAGTATGATTCATCACCCATTCTTGCTTTCTGGCTCGGATGTGGCATTTCGCTATAGCGAATCTGAGAGGACAAGCTAAGCTAGCAGGTTAAGGGATGGGCCATTTTCCATGGTGACAGCAGTAAATAAACAGGTTAAGCAGGCTATTGTTTCAGTGTTGCACTGTTCACACTGTATTTTTAGTCCTGTTGTACCTCGACTCAACCTTGAAGAGATGAACATTAAAAAGTGCGCACGTCATTATGAACTCAAAGCGTGCAGGGTTAAAGAGCTTTGCTGTTGTCACCTAGATGGGTCATTCACACTATGAGATGCACAAGAACACTGGAAGTCTAGGCGTGTTTGTCATTGTAAAAAGTAGGGTTTATGCTAAAATCAAACAAGCAATGACAAAAATGCTTGTCAAGTAAACTGATCTTGTTTTAAGGATATTCCTACTGGAAAACAAGGGGAAATAAAATATGGATTAAGAAAAATTGTTACAGTGGGTTCTTTTAGCCTGAGCCGGTAAGCGACAACAACGCAATCAATCTTTACATCTGCCTTTCAATGCCTGATGACTCTAGCCACTGCACTACTTAGAACACCCTGGCAACCTGCAATGCCTGAGCAACAATTTAGAACAGCAGGAAACAGGCATGACAGCACCAAAATTATTTTGCATGAATGAGAATAACTTAAAAAAATATCAATTTGCTGATATTAATTACACATTCTTACAAATATCAGTATAAAAACAAAAGATACTTTCTCAAAATGCGGACAGTTGTATTGCCTCTCAAACCTTTATTTTTATCATGATCACAAATTATAATTCTATCATCACAACTCATGACAATTTTAGCATGGATGTGACAATGTTTATGTCACGCTACGGTGTCGAGTAAACTCGTACGAAGAAGATGATGAAGTCAAACAGTCTTTAATTAATCTTTAATTAATAATTAATTAAAGGGGAAGGAGTGGATGTGGGATGGTGACAGGGGACGGCAAAGCGCAGGCAGACAACCAGTGTGGTGATAACGGAGGGAGGAGCCACAGAGGAATCCTGAGGAACCATGGGGGACCAGATGGAGGGAGGAACCAGGAGTAGCCAAGGCAGATCAGAGGGAGGGAGGAGCCAGGGAGAAGGAGAAGCCAGGCGTGACCCAGACCCCAGCCAGGATAGCGGCCCACGGTGGATCCGACGGATGGTGGTGGAGCAGGTGGTGGAGCCCAAGGCAGAGATGGAGAGCCAATGAGCCAGGGTGACGCTGAAGATCCGGAGGGCAAGATGGCTCTGGTGACCGAGGTGGAAGTGGAGGCAGGGATCCGGAAGGCCACAGTGGAGCCAGAGTGACTGAGGACCAAGGTGGAGCCGGAGGGAAGGAGGAGCCTGATAGAGCCAGAGGGACGAGGGGGTGGGTGGTACGAGGTGCAGCCATAGAAGTGGAGTCCCGAGGCGTTGGATGGTTGACGATTGACCAAGCAGAGCTGGAGGGACGAGGGAGCCCGGCAAAGCTGGTGGACTGACGGCCACACCGGAGCTGGTGGACTGACAAGTCAAGGCAGAGAGGAGGGAGCTAGGAGCCATGGTGGAGCTGCTGGTTCAATGGGCCAAGGGCAGAGTCCAGGACTCTTGTCTCCAGACGCGGAGACAAGAGATCCTCCAGCCATGATGATGATGGAGACTGGCAGCTCTGTGGTTGTTTCAGGTCTGATAGACCAGTGGTTCCCAACCACGTTCCTGAAGGCCCCCCAACACTGCATATTTTGCATCTTTCCTTTGTCTGACGCACTCATTTCAGGTCTTGGAGTCTCTACTAATGAGCTGAAGATCAGGTGTGTTTGATTAAAGAGACCTGGAAAACATGCAGTGTTGGGGGTCCTCCGGGAACATGGTTGGGAACAACTGGTAGATGGTTCAGGGCAGACAGATAATTCCAGGCAGACAGACAGTTCAATACAGACACATAGTTCAGTCACGACCTCTGTGGTCATGTCGGGACAAACAGACGGTTCACAAATGGCCTCATTGGCCAAATCAGGATGGACAGAGAGTTCAGGGCAGACTGACAGTTCTGAAGATGGTGGGAGAAAAATGGGCATATCCACATATGTAATCCCCCCGGGTCCTACTCGCACCCACTCCAAGCGGTACTCAAACCCAGGTCTTCGGCATAGGAGGCGAGCGCACTAACAAGGAGGCTAAAGACTGCAGCCCCTAGTGTCAGTCGTTAGTGCGCCTCTTGAGGTTTACTTACACAGCACCTTCCCGCTGGCCTCCGCAATACATTTAAATCCAAATTCTCTGAGCGCAACGTCAGCTCACCCCTATCGGTGGTGCAGTGGGCGGGGCTTTCCTCTGTGCCCTCGCTCCCCACTGACACTTCCATCGTCACGTGTCTAGCAGCTGTCTCACGCATCTGGTCAGACAATTGCAGCTCTGGCTCCAGGGCGATCCTCTGCTCAGTCACACTTTTCGGAGCTGGCTGGTCGAACGTGAGGGGTTTTGGCTCCCTGTCTGCTGTGAGTTCCGTATAGCAGGGTGGTAGTAGGCTGGGCTCTGGGAACATTCAAAGAATAGCGGACAAAAATGGAAAACATAACATGGGAATACACGCCATGTTACTTTCACTTCATGGTCTGGTCTTCTGTCATGCTACAGTGTCAAGTAAACTTGCACAAAGAAGATGATAATTAGGATAATTAATAAGGATAATTAATAAGACACAGGTGAACCAAATGACAATCAAGGGAACACGTGGGGAAAACAAACTCAAAGTTCATGATAACTGGAAGGAACAGAACATAACTGTAATAGCTAATGTATTTGGTCTTGGCGGAATAGATCTGCTACGCTGCTGTGTTGCTGCTGCTGTAATAATCTACAACAATATAAGATTTAAGACATAACGCTGCTGCACAAATAGCATATATAATAATAACCCGTAGCAGATCTTTACAGGTGGAGCTGGGGAGGTGGAGGGTTTCAGAAGAACTCAGAAAGCATGCTGCAAAATGCTCTTGTGCCAAATAGTTTAACGCTTTGAATATCTTCAGTTTGCAGTAAGGACCCATCAGCCTGCGCCATCTAGAGTTATTATTAATATCATTATTTTAATTAAAGTAGCCTTGTAATAAGCCGCATAATGTCAGTTGGTGAAATCTGGAACCAAATCATTCAGCAAAACATTACCACAACTTAATCAGTGTATTTAATTATAATGTAATTAGATGAGAAAAGTTCATTCTTTTTTCCCCCACATTTTTATCACGTCCTGTATTTTTTTAGAAATTATTTTTTAAAAACAGGATGGTGTTTGCCTTTAAGATGTATGCAGTTTGTCTTTTACATATGCTATGGAAATAAAATTCTTGTTATTGGCTGACTGACTAATGCTAGTGCTACTAGATTGTGATTGGATACTGAAAGTCTTACTTTGGTCAAATAAAGGCATGGATTAAGATATTGATGTTGGTCTAAATATGGTAAGTGGGAAAGGGACATTTCTACAGGCTTTAGTAGTAAGTTGAGAGGGTAGCGACATCTAAAGTTGGCATCATCTAAAGTGGTTCACACTATATTTTTAGACCATTTGTCCATTGCAACTAATCTCACTCAACCTTGAGGAACATTTGAGTGCACAGCCTCCACTATGAACTCAAAAGCAGAAGAGACCAAAGATGGCTTTTATGACAGCTATAAAAGACCACAGGCCTTCATACATTAAATATACTGTCACGGCTTCTTTGCATAAAGCAAAGCACATACAAAGACGAAGATACAATAATCAAAAGTCTTCAATATAATAACTCTCAGGCAGACACAAAAAGAGGATAACTCATACACTGCTAGGCTGAGCACAGACAAGGTTGGACAACACAAACTGAAAGGGTATAAACTCAAATAGAGACAGTGATGAGGGCACACAAATCAAATCAATGACTGTGACAACAGATTACCTTAAAGGTGAGAAAACAGTGCAAAACAAACAAAGTCTGCATGGAGAATGCGTGTGCAAATAACATTACTGTTCAAATGTTCAAAATCATGTGACACTGAAGAAAAATTCAGCTTTCCCACCACAAGAATAAATTACTGTTTAGAATATATTAAAATAAAAAACAATATTTTATTGTAATATTCCACAATATTACAGTTTCACTGTATTTTTAATCACATAAATACAGCCTTGGTGAGCATCTAAAAGTCTTCTTTAAAAAACATTATAACAGCTTATCGACCCCAAGCACTTGTTATTTTATTCTTTCATATTTATAACAGCAGCTTTTTGGGTATTGTAGATTTCTTTTCTTTTCTTTATAAATCAACACTGGGGTTCATTACAACATTGTGCCCAAGGTCATTTGCTAAACATACAACAAAAACAGATCTGTATGTACAGATGTGTAACTTGTGTTGAAGCTCAATAAATAACTGCTAACGAAGGATAAATCTTAGCCTTCAGATGTTTGTACGTTGTTATTTTTCCAGGGTATGACACTTTAATATGACTTAAACTTCAATTATCTGACAACTTAATTCAAAGGTCAATAATAATTCTGCTAGTAAAGGCTAGCATTTTTTCCCCACTAAACCAGTGAAACTCCACCTCCGCAGCCATTTCTAAAGATTTCAATGTTCGTGACAGGCACAGAGCTGATTGTCTACACAACGCTTAAACAAATGTTAACCTCTAAACATAATTTAACCCTTAGTATAGTGTCGTTAGCATATCGTTACAGCTAGCAATACTGTTTGTCACAGTCAGATCCATCCATGATTTTTCTGAGAATCCATAAAGTCTTTTCTTGACAGATCACTGCGTGATTGAGTTGTGTGACTGACCAATCAAATCGGCTGTGGGCGCAAGGTCAACATCTGCTTTAGCCTTAATTGTTTTTCCACATTCCACGTTTGGAATGAAATTGATGGAAAAAATTTCGGAGGTGGAGTCGCTCCACCTCTAATCCATTTCCTAAGACTCTAAACAAGAGAGAAAAAAGAGAAACAATTAATACTTATTCAAATGCTTTTAAAACTCCATGTGTTTACATTCACACCACAATGATTGCACTAAAAATGGAAGGTTATCCTTTGTGTCTTTGAAATATTATGCATACAGATGACAACATTATTACTGATTGTCACACACTGATTTGTTAAAACAATAAAAAACGCTGTGTTATTATGCCAGGCCAGTATATAGCAATGACACTTTGTAAAGAAACAGTATGTGCCTGCACACATTTAAATTCCCATCTTTGTTTGACACACTGAGACCACAGTGATATTTTTTTTTACAAAATATTGCACTTTGAAACTTATTTTCATAAGTTTTCATACCCCAAAATGCTGTTGTTTGTGTAAATGAACGGCCAAAAAGCACAAAAAGGTGTCAAATAAATGCCACTAAAACAGCTTTTTTCCCCCAAAAGACTATTACAGTCTTTAACGTCATGATACTTCCCATACGTACTATTATTTCTTTCTGCAAAACTCTTTTATTCAGAAAAAAAAAATGACTGAGTGCACTGATGTAATGAACAAAACACTATGAAGTTAGTAATCATTTCAAAGTGGATGGGCTTTCATTACCTGTCTAATAACTCCCAGTCTTCACCCCCCCATTTGTCTGTGAATTCTCTGGTGTTCATGCCACCGATACGGATCATGTCTGACTTGTAGATTCCCATCAGACCGTAACCAGCAGCCTCCCAAAAACCTATGGCAGAAATATTTGAACTTACTTAACTCAAATAAAGAGTACATTACCATTATTATCATGACATACAGTTGAAGTCAAAAGTTTTCATACACCTTGCAGAATCTGGAAATGTTAATTATTTTACCAAAATAAGAGGGATCATACGAAATGCATGTTATTTTTTATTTAATACTTAATACTTTAACATTTAATACTGACCTAAATATTTCACATACAGTAAAAGCAAAGTTACATACACTTAAAGAAACACGATGCACACTTTTTGAATTTGAAGATCAGGGTAAATTAGTTATTTTGTCTTTTGGGAAACATGTAAGTATCTTCTGTAACTTCTGAAGGGCAGTACTAAATGAAATATGACATTTCAAAATGTACACATCTTCATTGCATCGTTTTTCCTTCTAAAGCATGAGCGAGCATTTGAAGCTTGTGTAATATTTGCATATGAGGCCCTCAGTTGTCCTCAGTGAGGAAAGATGGATCTCAAAATCTTGCAGTCAATTTTGTAACGGTTCAAATGCACAAAAAAAAAAAAAAACCCAAAAACAAATAATTTGTGAGACCTGAAGGATTTTTTTCTAAGTCTGTTCAGGACAAACAAGGGACTCATGAATAACTATCCCTAAAAAAAAACAAACAGCTGTGGATCATTCAGGTAACAACACATTATTAAGAAATAAATTCTTTTTAATAAATTCAACTATTATTTTCTCTTGTAGACTATATATAAACGTTACATTACGTAACACAAAATATCTTCAGGTCAGTACTACATAAAAAAATGAAGTGCATTTTGTATGATCCCTCTTATTTTGGTAAAATAATTAACAGTTTGCAGATTCTGCAAGGTGTATGTAAACTTTTGACATCAACTGTATCTTAATATGCACCAAAAACATACCAGTGCCTGCAAACCAGGAAAAGTATGGTTTAAATGTTTTCAATAATATACGGTCCTGATACTTTGCTATTATCATGACATGCTGCCTCATAAAATCAGTTAAGATTAAATTTGCAAATGAATGCAAAATAAAAAAGGCCAAACAAGATTACTAATTCAAATTTTACAATGATACCATCACTGTCAGTAGACACTGGGTGTTTCTCTACTGGCACAAATTGTGGAGGTTTTTTTCATCATCAAACTAGTGAAATTGTAAATCTGATTACTTGAAAAATAATGAGATTTGATGAGTTTGACAACAATAGAGACTAGTACCAGCTGGGGCTCTTGGAGAAGCACCACAATTCAGTCTCATCACAATTGGAGCATAGACCATTTTTCCTTCAACACAGTGTTTTCGTATACTGTTTATTATATTCACAGGATAGTAGAGGTGCAGGTCACACAGGAACAAAATACTGTGCTCATCCTGAGAAAGAAGAACTGAAATTTAAATATATTCCGTATATCCGTTAATCTAAAACAGCACATTCAAAGGAGCAAGAAACATGAAGAGCTTTTATTGTTAAATTCAGGTTACCTACTTCAACAAGATCTATTCCAGCTTGAAGTCCACCTGATCTTTGAAAATTACCATCTATCTTCTTAAACTTGTAACTGTATATTTGTAGATGTTGAAATCGTTAGCCGCAGGAAATGTGCATTGTTGAACACACTCATTTGTACAAAAAAAGCTAAAAACAAAATGTTTTACCTTGGTAATTTTGCCTTTTTGAGTCTTTTCTCGATATCTATGTCAGAGCTGCTGTAGTCTATGATTATTATATTAAAGTTTTTGTCCCCGGTTGCTCTGTACACTTTTTCCATTTCCCTGATGAACTGTATGATCCATCTGGCCTGATCTTTCACTGTTGGAAGATAAATGAAAACTGCATTCATAAATCACATGGACAGACAATTTCTGATGATAGAAATAACATCAACGAACTGTCCCATTCAATTTAGTAATGGTGCAGTTACGTTTTACTGTTGGCATAATGAGTTTTTGACAAGAAGAAAACTTCACATTTTTATCAAACCACTTATTACAAGGTAATAACACAGTAGTTATAAGGTAATTAAAATAGCTTTGACATCATATAAAGCTAACAGTGTTACAAAGACGTAGAAATGCAAGATTTCATCATGAAACCAAAACTTTTGGTAACACTTTATTTTAAGGTGTCATAATTCAGAGTAATTACTTAATTAAGTACTTAGTAGTAGGCGTTGAACTTACATAAAACAAAATGTAGTTACCATGTAAGTTATGGAACAGCCTGTAATTACAGTTAACTACTGTTACACATATGTAACATACCGAGTCTGTTACACAGCTACATATGTAACCAAAAGATTGTTACATATGTGTTGCACACTTTATACAACATATTTAAAAATGTAAGTACACAGACATAAGCTACTTGTCTAAGTGTATTTAGATTGTACTTCATGTGTATCTATACTGTACACTTATCCAGCTGCACCTTCAAATAAAATGTTATCCATATTCCTTTTGATTTCAACCTGAAAATGGCTCTTTTCACATGCAATGCATTGTACATATTCCCATCCGTAAAATGCTAAGCATTCTCAACTCTTAGAAAACTATGAAAAAAATGTACCTTCAAGGAAAACAGCTAACAGGTACAGTTTTGTTATCTGACAGTTTTTAATGTGTAGACACCCATTCAGTTCTTTGGCTCGCTGCCTATTTGACAACTGAATTTAGCTTGATCATAATACAGTTTATTATAACCATGTATTCGGTAGTGTATTAATTTCAGACATAAGTAGTTCCTATTCGAAAATCAAAGCTGTTGTTTTGTAATCATAGCAATTACAACAAGACTCGAATGCAGCACAGTTAAAGGAGAAGTCCACTTCCAGAACAACAGTTTACAGATAATGCACTCACCCCCTTGTTATCCAAGATGTTCCTGTCTTTCTTTCTTCATCAGTCGTAAAGAAATTGTGTTTTTTTGAGGAAAACATTTCGGGATTTTTCTTGATATAATGGACTGCTATGGTGCCCAAGTTTGAACTTCTAAAATGCAGTTTAAATGTGGCTTCAAACGATCCCAAATGCAGTTGTAAATGTTCCCAGCCGAGGAAGAAGGGTCTTATCTAGCGAAACGATCGGTTGTTTTCATTAAAAAAATACCATTTAAATACTTTTTAATCTCAAACGCTTGTCTTGTCTTGCTCTCCCTGAACTCTGTGTATTCTGGCTCAAGACAATTAGGGAATGTCGAAAAACTCCAATCGTATTTTCTCCCTCAACTTCAAAAATAATTTCAAAATCATCCTACGTCGCTGCAGAAGTTCCGACCCAAAGTGAACATGCAAAGAAGATCAAACACCCTTAACAAAAAAGGTAAAACAGACGATTTTGAAGTTGAGGGAGAACATGAGATGGGAGTTTTTTTCCACATACCCTAACTGTCATAAACTGGAAAAAACGCATTTGACATTAAAAAGTATAGAAATTGTATTATTTTTATGAAAATAACCAATCGTTTCACTAGATAAGACCCTTCTTCCTCGGCTGGGATCGGTTGAAGCCGCTTTTAAACTGCATTTTGAAAGTTCAAACTTGGGGCACCATATCAGTCCATTATATGGAGAAAAATCCGGAAATGTTTTTTTTTTTTTTTTTATCTCAAAAAACATAATTTCTCTACGACTGAAGAAAGAAAGGCATAAACATCTTGGATGACAACGGGGTGAGTGCATTATCTGTAAACTGTCGTTCTGGAAGTGGACTGCTTTAAAAAATAAATACTGATAAATCTAAATAGTTTTACCTGCCACGATAATATGAACAGTAGCAGATGGGTTCCAGCTGAATGCTTTGGGACTGCAGAGCAAAGGTGGCTTTCCTGAGTCCATAGCTAGTGCATAAACGTACCGCGAAACAAGAACTTTCTGACCCTGTGGGCCCACAAGTTCAAGTTCCACTAGATAACGGCTGCCCACGTCCTTGTCTTCACGCCTTACAACATTCACGACATGCAACAGGGAGTAGCCACTGTGAAAACAGAAAATGAGATCAAATATTATAATGCCACCACACCTCAAAAATGTCAATTTCTTTAGAAACAGTATTGTATCCACATGGATGTATCACAAAGAGCCAGACATGTTGATCAGAATATTGTGTACACATACTTTTGCCTAAAGAATTTAAGCTGTGACAAACATGATTAAAAAAGATATTATATAAGATTTTATACATGGTTGATTAACTCATTTCTAGAGAAATTCATAAACCAGCCAGTAGAAGGTTTACTATTCTGAATATTTATCATTTTCTAAACTAAGAAAAGTTACATACTTGATAGAATATTGAAACCAACTTTTTAAGGCTGAAGTAGCATTTTTCTGTACATCCCTTACCAAAAAGTAGTATACTTCAAGTTTATTTTATTAAGTATACTTAAGAGAAATTCAAGTATATTTTTTAGTATACTTTATGTAGTAAGTACACAAATATCAGTGTACTAGTAGTATACTTGTAAGTGTACTATTTCAATACTCCTTGGGACTAAATTGGCCCACTGTCTAATATACAAAAGTATACTTTTAAGTATACTTTACGTATAATACTTGTAGTAGCATTTTTAGTAGACTTTGAAATATAGTCTCCGTAAAACTACTAGTTTTGTAGTTTCATACTGCAAGTACACTCGTAAGTTTTCTTTAAGTGAACTTCACATCATACTTTAAGTATACTACTATGTCCCTATTTAGGTATTAATTTGTATATATTTTGTTATATGAATATCTAAACATACAAAGCATCAAAAGAAAGGATTTTGAACAAAAAGCTGAAAAAAGGACTATGAATTGGATTCAGAATGATAATCAAAATGTAGATGGAATTGATCAACACCCCAAAGTTTGAGTCATTATTACCTCTTCACTGGTCGACATTTTATTCTACAACGTTACACAGTTTAATGCTGTTTTATGTCTGATGATCCTGTTAGATTACGTCCCTGCTGAAAACAACAACAACAACAACAACAACAAAAACGCTAAAACCAGCCTGGTAGAGTGGTTTTAGCTGGTCAACCAGACTGGTTTTGGCTGGTCATAGCTGGTCAGCAGGCTGGTTTTAGAGGGGAGGCCACCAGCTAAAACCAGCTTGACCAGCCTGGGAGACCAGCTAAAACCAGCTACATCCAGCTAAGGCCAGCCAACCAGCCTAGGCTGGTTTTAGCTGGGGTTTTTTTTCAGCAGGGAGGTGGAAGCATGTTGTTTCAGTTTCTTCTTCACTTGTGTTTTTTTGGTAATTCTGTACAGAAGATGTGTACAAGTGCCCCCTACCATATAACAATCAAAACACAGATTCTAGGAGCACAAGTATAGCTCAAATATATTTAGACTTAAAAGAAGTATACTAATAGCACACTTGAAAAAACTTCTTTTTCGTAAGGGATAACGTCTTTCATATATTTGTCTTTTAATTGACAAGACATTTTAAATGAGAATGGTTGAAAGAGGTAAACACTGGACAACCTTACCGTGTCTGTTCTCTTGAATGCAGTGCTTTTAAAAAAGCTCTAACGATGGGCATGGCATGACTTTGGGACATCACAATGTTTCCAGATGTTTTGCAGGAATTTACCACAATGTTGGTTTGTTTTGAAGCAACATTGAGGGGTTTCACGTCATAGACGCGCTGCCAGAAAGGACCTTCATCTATTTTGGATTTTAAAAAAAGTGAGTATTGTGAGAATTCCGTGAGTATTGTATTTGCACTATGTTTAGTATATAAACTGAGCCTACAGCTACAAAACAAAATGCGTTTTAAAGCATTCTAGGTTTTAGCAAAGAACTGTCTTCATATCAGGAAGTATTTTTTTTGCTTTATTGTAGGGTAATGTTAATGATGTGGACTCAAACCATCTTAAGTATTCAGGTGTGCTTATAAGGTTCTTTGTGAATACAAATGTCATGCAAATGACTGAACAATGGTTAAATAGCAGTTTGTCTATTAACATTAACCAGTAGCCTCGTGGCCTAAGTGACATAAAAAAGAAATTAAGCAAATTTCAGTTGTAAACTGAGTTTCTTTTGGAATCAGTTTTTTTAGGATTACTTTTAAAATAAAAGTTTTACCTGTATTTATCTTTTTTACATCAGGGTCTTCAATCTCAGTCAGATAAGAAGCAAGTCCTTTACTAAAAAAAGTGGAGACGTGTACAATACATGCACAAGTAGCATGCAGTTAGGTGCAAACAGGAAATACGGGAAAAGCTTGCTTATTGACTAATGGAAAGACTATGAAACAAGACTGTGTATGTATGCTTCATACTCTGCCTGAAATGATATATCTTGTTTGTAGAAGCACATTTCATCATCTATTGCAGTAGTTTGCCTTGTGTAGTCATTTGGATACACTGAAGAATACTGAATCTGCAAGAACAAGAAACAGCCAAAGATACTCATTAACTCTTTATGGTTTACTTCTTTTACTATCTATTAGTGTGGGTCAAAGTACTTTAGAAGTATACAGATGTTCTTTGTTAACCCTGCTGAAAACAAAACAATAGAAACCGTCACAGAATTAGTAATGCTGTCACAGTTATTTTCGGTTTAGTCTACTTCCTGTTGTGCTTCTTATTAGTTTTTATGGTTACTTATTAGTTAATCATTCCATTCACTTGCTGTTTATTTACTCATTTCCTTTGTTTAATCTATGTATATGTACTCCCCGTGTCATTTAGTTCTTTCTTTTATGTTGTGTGTGTTTGTGTAATGGTTGTGTTTATGGTTGATTTAAGAAATACCATTTGGATTTCCTATTTCCTCATGTTGTGCATTACTACAGCAACCCAGCTGTGACAAATGGTCTCACTGGTCATTTAGTGCACTTCAGTAATATT
>JAHKKF010523173.1:0-19745 GCA_019740295.1 Labeo calbasu | reverse complement strand
ACTTACATTATCCCAAATGTTTTCAAGAATGTTTAAATCCAGAGAAATAATCAATATTAACTAGTGTAATGGACTGTGTCCTTGCGTCACCTGCCAATGATGTCATGACATGATTTCTTGCCAATTTCTTGACAGATTGCATCGGCTGTGGGGACGAAGAAAACAACTCCCATGATTCCACACACAATCTCAGCGTCATCAAACTACGCCTTTGTTTCTTGTTTGTTTTGAATATGCGCCCTCTAACGGCGAAAACTTACATATTGTGCCTTTAAACTTCCAATACTCGTAGATTTCAAACACCTCCCTTAGAGGGGAACTAAATGTTTTTTCTTTCCGATTAATTATGAATGAATGTGTGCTTTACCCCATATATTGGTATTTACAGTGATGACCACCCATGACGCCATTTACCCCCACTGTATAATCAGTTTGCTCATCATCTGAGGTTCAAACGTTTCCTCCACCGTCACTGGAGCTTCACACAGCAGCGGGGAAATTCTCCCTCCATCTGGTTATAAGACACACCCCCCTGCTCTCACCATAGCAACCCCAAGACCAATCAGCACTGCCCCTGATGATCTTTTCTGTTGATTGCAGTGAATATCATTTAAAACCTCGGTGTGATCATGTAATTGTTACTATAATTAGAATCTAGATGTATTATGAATGGTTTGTTAAATGCATTTTTACTACAGAAACGTAAGATTCCTAATTGTGATTGGTTGGCACGTTCCATGGGTGTTAATTACATTTTTATACTTGCACAGCTATGCAGTAGTAGTTCCAGGTTTGTTGACCGCAATACTGTTCCACAGGAGCTCACTTTACCAGACAGAGAGAGAAAATGATTAGACAGACACAGAGTGTCCCAGCCAGTTATTACCCATCCTGTCAGTGTGCCAAGCCAGTGAAGGAGAAATTACAGGCCCCATAACAGGTCGTCGTCCTGAAGGAACTTGTTTACCCGAATGACTTAAAATAGAGAGCAGAGATTAGCTTGAAGAAAAGAAAGTTCTTACGTCTATTTTATCTGCTAATTCCTTCATTTAGCTCTCTATTTGCAACATCTCCGGACCTTTTCAATATCATTTAGAATCAATTCTCAGAGCTTGTTAGACAGCTTAATGAAAAACACAGCAGCACTATTTAAAATCTAAACATATTTTCCTACAATAAAATAATGTTAAATATCACATATGGAGTTTAGGGACTTCAGTAAGTGTCCAAATGAACTGATTCACTAAAATGAATCAGACTTCCCACTGCTATGACGCAACACATTGATCTCAGTCTGCTTTTTAAAAGGCCTCAACAGACTATCAGTTCAGCTTGTGGCCATAGACAGACGAGTCCCTGGCTGAGCAAGATCATGTTATCTTTTTGACTGTCTGTGGTGGACAGATGGGAGTCTTCGCAGCGAGAATAAACCAGGAGGTTGTGGTCAAGTCAGAAGAGACCACCCACTGGTCTCAACAAACACTTATATTACTGGAAGCAGCACTTTCAATACTCCCAAAGGGCAAATTCACACAATGCTGTGTTTCGTAGCTCTTAGAGACTTACTGTTATTACCTGCTCTTTTCCGTTTTATTGCTAAAGTGTAGGACAGTGAGAAAAAGAGAAGGGAGAAAAAAGAGAGGGTGGAACTGACAGCTCACTAAACTATAGTGCATAATGTTCTACTGTGTCATTAAAGTTATTTCTTCACTTAATATCACATGGTCACTATCACAAGCAGCATTAACATTACCCTTCAAATTGCGCAAACTGAAATTGCGAATTGAAAATATGTGTAATGGAAACAAGGCAATTCCGCAAAAAAGTTTTTATGCTCACATAAGGTGGTTTTTCACAAAACTGCAACGGAACTGGCTTTTTCTCATTGACATGTTACCCTGTGTACATAAAAGTCACATGATTAGTCTTTAATATACTATAACCTCAAAAAAACACATAATACAGTCACGGCCAAAAATATCGGCACCTTTGCAATTCTGTCAGAAAATGCAACCCTTCTCTCAGAAAAATGTTGCAGTTGCAAATGTTTTGGTACTCACATGTTTTTTTTTTTTTGTTTGCATTGGAACAACACAAAAAAACAGAAGAAAACTCAAATCTGATACACACAGAACCCAAAAAATGAACTGGACAAAATTATTGGCACCCTTAACTTAATATTTGGTAGCACCCCCTTTGGAAAAAATAACTGAATTTCTTTTCTTTTCATTTCTTCTTCTGTAAACAGTGCCATGATGTCCTTTACCAAAAAGCTCTACTTTTGTCTCATCTGTCCACAGTACATTCTCCCAGAAGGATTGTGGTTTTATCACATAAGTTTTGGCAAACTCCAGTCTTGTATTTTTATGCAGTGGTGTCCCCCTGGGTCTCCTACCATAGCGACCCTTTTCATTTAGATGGCGACGGATAGTGCGAGCTGACACTGTTGTACCCTGTGTCTGCAAATCAGCTTGAATTTGTTTAGAAGTTAATTGGGGTTCCTTATCCACCATTCGAACAATCCTTCATTGTAATTTTTCATTAATTTTGCTCTTCCGTCTACATCCAGGGAGGTTAGCTACAGTACCATGGGCCATAAGCCTCTTGATGATATTGCGCACAGGGGACACAGGAACATTAAGATCTCTGGAGATGGACTTGTAGCCTTGAGATTGACCATGTTTTTCCACATTTTTTTTCTCTCAAATCCACAGACAACTCTTTACTTCATTCTTTTCTCCATGCTCTGTGTGACACACAACACAAAGGTTGAGTCAACTTTTCTCTATTTTAACTGGTTACTATTGCCCACACCTGTTACTTGCCACAGGTGTGTCTAAATACAAATTACAGGAGCATCACATGCTTGAAAAGCAATTATTTCTTACAATTTTGACAAGGTGCCAATAATTTTGTCCAGTCCATTTTTGAGTTCTGTGTGAAATTTTATCAAGTCTGACTTTTATTCTCTGTTTTTTTTGTATTGTTGCAGTGCCAACAAAAACAATAAGCATGTGAATACCAAAACATTTGCAATTGAAACAATTTTCTAAGAGAAGTGTTGCATTTTCTGACAGAATTGCAGGGATGCCGATATTTTTGGCCATGACTGTATGTGGCCGCTTGCACAAGCATTAACTACACAATGATGGAATAAGGGTTTGGATATCCCCTTATTTACAATGCACAAGTCTGCGGAGCTGATCGCGGCCTGGTGTTTATACGCACCTACTGTCATATGCTGTCCACCCCATCAAGACAACTTGCCAACATATAAATTTCCTTTTTTATGTAATGCCAACTATAAGCAACTTGTCTGAAAGCAAGTATGTCAAATTTGTATATGTAAACCACTACTGATGACATAAAATTTGCATATTTATAATAATAAATCTTAAAAACATATAGATTTATAATAATAACAATAATAATTTGGTGAATATATATATATATATATATATATATATATATATATATATATACTAGAAAGTCTGGAATTTCTGTAAAAATATTATTACAGTTTAAAAGAACAGTTTTACATTTTAATATATTTTAAAATGTAATTTATTCCTGTGGTAGTGAAGCAAAATTTTCAGCAGCCTTCAATGTCACATGATCCTTCAGAAATCATACTAAACATGCTGATTTGGCGATCATTGTTGAAACCAGTTTTTGCTGCTCAATATTTTTGCTGATCAAAAATTGTTTTCAATATTGTAAATAAGAAGAAATATTTCCTGAGCACCAAATCAGCATATAAAAATTAATTTCTGAAGGATCCTGGAGTAATGGCTGCTGGAAACTCAGCTTTGCATTACAGCAATACATTACATTTTATACACAAACTTCACCTCCTAAACAATTATATTTATGGGTATCCGTTTACAAAAGAAGCCATTCATTAAAAACAATCCATTTTTTTGATGTCACAATTCATCCTGGAGTTGTAGAATGACAGCTGTTGGCTAGAAATACCAGCCTACGCACGTTTTCAGACAATGGCGCTGACACAAGCCTATTAAAATATCACTGACCAACTTCAACTCTCTCTAAAGCACACACTAAACCAACACGCTCTCCAAACACTTGACCATGTGATCATCATCCAGCAAATTGATCATGAAGAGATGTTGAACTGTCAAGTTCACTTTGCTTTAAAGACATTGAGCTCATGAAAATCAATTAATAAACATTCATTATTTTTTATGAAATAAAAAAGTTGTCCAACAACTTCACTTTCCCATAGACTTGCAGAGTTTACCTGAAAACGTTTTGCAAGTGATTTGTTTTCTTATATTTCTTCAATAAAAGGAGTGCAGTACTAACTTTGCAAGTACATTTAAAAAAAAATAAAAAAACAGCAGTCCAATTTTTCAATCCATTCTCCTAGTCACATCTTATTACTAGGGTTGTCAGTTTAACGCGGTAACTTAATTAATTAGTTAAGAAAAATAACGCAATTAAAATATTTTAACACAGTTAATGGTGCTGGCCCCGCCCCCAGACCTGTACATCATCTTATATTTCATACAGTTGACTGTTGACAAATGCAGGGCAACAACTCCAGAAAATTGACTTACAGCACTACTTGTTATACAAGCTAACCCTATTTAATCCATTTAATAAACCCTATGGAGTTTCAAATAACAAATTTCCAACCCTAACCTCATTTAGGTCATTCTGTCTAAAGCAAGAGTATATCTACTTTATATAAAAACTTACATACAATACATATATTCCTATGCTAACTATAATGCTAGTAAAACGGCACAGCATTTGCACAGGTTAATTACCTGTGTCGGTAATGTGCAGCAGACCCACTCACCTTAACAATTTCTAAATATATCACTTATCCTGCCTGAAAAGACAATAATCATTACAGAAGTAACCATTTATTTACATACATAGATTCTGAAAAAACAATCCTGTGTGACTGATACACTGAAGACTGGGTGATTTTATGTCAGGTAATTGATGAGGCTGTCACCGATGCCCTCTGTTGGTAGGGAATAGCAATATGGCCACTCGAAAACCTCCAGTGGCTTCATTGCCTGCTGGCAGTTTAGACATGCAATCCAGTCATTTATATAAATCAGTGTCTATAATATATAATATTTGAAAAAAAAAATCCAAACAATGCCAAAGAATAACCGCTGCACATCTCTGAGCAAAACACAACAGTGTTTTGTGGATGAATGAATTTCCCTTTTATGACCCCTTTAATTAAACAGCTTCAGTTCTGATCAGGTCATGCAGCAGAGTACAGTATATCAACATATAGGATCCTGGAGCACCATATGGAACATTACCAATACATCAAAAAGAAAGCTGCAGGGGGTGAGGTCTTTTGCTTAGACTCCCCACCTTGTCCATATAAATTAATCAAGCTGACAGCTGATTGGTCCAGAACATTTGAATGACAGCTGGATGCCTGCAGACTTTAAAGATGAGCCATCTATACATCAGTTGTGGCTAAATTATTGAGACAAACAGCCAGTAGAGAGGATGCATCATATCAGGAAGAGCTTGGTTAGAAAAAGCAGCTGTAATAGAAGTTAGATTGGTCACTCTCTGATTGCAGTCAATTTAGACTGTTTCAAAACATACAAGTCCAATATATTGCCACATTTTCAGTTTCACAGTAAATGTAATGCACTATGCTGTCATAATCTAATTTTCACAACTCAACACTCCCAAGTCCACCCAAAGCATGCATGGAAAGTGCAAGCAAAAAAATGGGGCATAAATTGTCAAATTTGTGCTAGAACCATGGGTACATTAAAGGAGAAGTCTACTTCCAAAAAAAAAGATTCACATATAATGTACTCACCCCCTTGTCATCCAAGATGTTCATGTCTTTCTTTCTTCAGTCGTGAAGAAATTATGTTTTTTGAGGAAAACGTTTCAGCATTTTTTTCCATATAATGGGGACTGCTATGGTGCCTCAATTTTGAATGATGATCCCAGCCGAGGAAGAAGGGTCTTATCTAGCGAAACGATTGGTTATTATCATAAAAATAATACAATTTATAAACTTTTTAATGTCAAACGCTGGTCTTACTCCGCCTGGACTTTTTTTTTCCAGTTCATGACAGTTAGAAGATGTCGAAAAATTCCTATCTCATGTTCTCCCTCAACTTCAAAATCGTCCTATAGTGCTATTTTACCTTTTTTGTTAAGGGTGTTCGATCTTCTTTGCATGTTCACTTTGCAAAGACTGTGTCGGTACTTCTGTAGGATGATTTGAAATGATTTTTGAAGTTGAGGAAGAAAATACGATTGGAGTTTTTCTACATAACTGTCTCGAGCCAGAACACACAGAATTCAGGGACAGCGAGAGAAGACGAGCGTTTGAGATTAAAAAGTATTTTTTTTTAATGAAAATAACCAATCATTTAGCTAGATAAGACCGTTCTTCCTCGACCGGGCTCTTTTACAACCGCATTTGGGATCGTTTGAAGCCGCATTTAAATTGCATTTCAAAAGTTCGGGGCACCATAGCAGTCTATTATATGGAGAAAAATCCTGAAATGTTTTCCTCAAAAAACACAATTTCTTTATGACTGAAGAAAAGACATGAGAGAAACACATGAACATCTTGGATGACAAGGGGGTGAGTACATTATATGTGAATCTTTGCTTTGGAAGTGGACTTCTCCTTTAACATACAACTGCCAACATTTTGTTAAAATTGACCTGCCTCATTGAAGACAATGCAAAATATGCTGGTGTAATGTGGTTAGGTAATTATACTAGAGGTAATTTACATCTAGAAATGCTAAAGGTACAAAAACAGGTTGTCTGAGGTTCAAAAATGTCATGAAATATTAGCTTTTTTTAAATAAAAGCATAAAAAACAAAATGCTACAAAAGTGTTTGATAACATGGAAAATACAAATTCTTTTTATAGTAACAACAGTTCAGGGTGACATGGAGTTTCACACTGTTCCTGCTCACTGGAGCATCTGCGTCTCATAGTCAAGACTCAAGCCTGCTGTTCTTACATCAGCAGCTGAGGTAATGATAGAGTGTGTGAATGCATTATCCAGAAGAAGCTCTATTGTGTTAGTCACGTGGCTAAGTAAAGGAGCTGCTAGCAGACAGGCACTATAATTAACACACAAATGTGTGCACATGAAACACACAAGCTTAGCTTACATGCAGGTTCTCATAAATGCAAGAATTGGATCAGTGCATCCTAAATTCTAATGCATTAAATATAGCAGATTGATACGCTTGCTCAATCAATTTAACATGCATTAAAAAAATTTTTGGAAAAAATCTAATGTATTACCATTTTAACAATCATGGTAACAACACTGGCATGCTGTCTCACTACATATTTGAAAGTATGTACCTTCCCATCACCAGTGAAGTATATACTTTTAGCGTGTCGCGGAAATATGGGAAAAAGGATGCAACCCATCTTTCCCTCCAAGTGCAAGCTAGTGTTATCTACTAGTCTAGTTGATGTTGTCTTCTATATCTCCTCATTATGAATATATCAGCTGGGTTTCCTCCAGCAAGCCTATGACAGGTGAGCTGTGGTAAAACTAAGGCAAGCTCTTTTTTCCTGCTCCCACGTCACCCAGCTCCCTCTATTACAGCATTGTCCCTTCGAGCCTAGCGCTTCTTAAAAATAGCGTGGGTGTAAAGCCCTGCTAGAACAATGAGGGCCGTGCACGGATGACAGCTGCCTGTCCTGTCAGAGCGTGGACACCTCCGTGGTGCGACAGGCTCCCGGCAGACGAACTCATAACTCCCGTCAGAAGCGAGAGCGCCTATATGCTTCTGCTTGTTCGCCAAGAGTAGAAATTATTGCAGGCTCACGCCACGGTTTCTTTACAGCAAACAGCCGCGGGGAGACGGGGGGAGCTTTAAACTGATCAATCAATTAATCAACAGCTGTTTATGATAATTAGGCTACCGCTGGGTTTATGTGAAGCAGGCCAGGCACACAATCTCATTAGGACGTGTATTTACATTTGTTACCTGTCACCAGGCATGATAACCTAGTATTAATTGGAGCTTAGAGTGTTTTTCCGACACTGCGATTCTGCTTTTCTAATCTAATTATGACAGGTGGATATGAATGTTAAACACGGGGTCAAAAGTACAGTGTAAATACTGATGAAATCCAGAAGAGCATACTAATGCGAGTCATAATCTGGAGTATTTGCAAAAACTGCTTTTTGTTTTTTATTTAGTGCTGTTTTATGTAACAGATATTTACAGTTATTCGTAACAACTTTCAGATTCTGCAATTCAAAATACAAAGTGAATTTGAATAGCAGTCAATCACCAGATGGTGTACTTATGGTATCTAGCCAGCAGAGGCTAACAAGGCTATGCTAACCAGCCAAGCTTTGACCATTTCCATTTAAAATGGAATATTTTAAAATGGAATATAACAGTAACTCTTAAATGTTTCATAGCAGGAAGTCTGGCAGGAAATTATTACAATATGAATCTTCCAGCAAGCCAAATTCACACAGCATGGTCACTGCCTACTACCGTCTAAGTGTGTGACCCTGAGAGTAATTTTTCAGAATAATGCCTTAGTTCTTGGTAAACAACATTTTTGATTGTTATTCACATAAAAGAGCTCATTCAGCAAATCATATTGTAGATAAACTACTCAGACCTCTTTTGAAGGTCAGATTTACCATTAATCAGCAAATTTTCTTACTGGAAAGACTTTTTTAGAGGTCAATTCAAAGTGAATTCTCTAGAAATGCATTTTTGCATCCTTGAAAGTCCAGTGTTGGAATTTTGGAACTGTTCTTTAAAAAAATATACTGCTGTTCAAAAGTTTGGGATTGGTAAGATTTTTATGTTTTTTTAAGTAAGTCTTTTATGCTCTTTAAAATGCCATTTATTTAATCAGAAATATTTGAATGTTGTGAAATATTATTGCAATTTAAAATTTAACAGTTTTCTATTTTAATATACTTTAAAAATATATTTTATTTCTGTGATGCAAAGCTGAATTTTCATCAGCCATTACCCCAGTCTTCAGTGTCACATGATCATTCAGAAATCATTGTAATATGCTAATTTATTATCAATGTTGGAAGCAGTTGTGCTGCTTAATATTTTATTTTTGAACTTTTTATAATTTTTAGGATTCTTTGATGAATAAAAAGTTAACAAGAACAGCATTTATTCAAAATAAAACAGTCTTTACTATCACTTTTTTTTTTTAATCAATTTAAAAATCCTTGCTGACATCCTTGCTGAATAAAAGTACTAATTTTTTTAAAGAAAGAAAAAAAATTACAGCCCCCAAACTTTGAACGGCAATGTATATTGTTACAAAAGATTTCTATTTTAAATAAATGCTGTTCTTTTAAACATTTTAATCATCAAAGAATCCTGAAAAAGTATTAAAATATTGAAAAAGTATTAAAATATTAAGCAGCACAACCGCTTCCAACATTGCTAAATCATATTAGAATGTTTTCTGAAGGATCATGTAACACTGAAGACTGGAGTAATGATGCTGAAAATTTAGCTTTGCATCACAGAAATAAATTCTATTTTAAAGTATATTAAAACAGAAAATGACTATTTTAAATTGCAATAATATTTCACAATATTAGTGTTTTTTCTGTATTTTTTATCCCTGATGAGCAGAGAAGACTTTAAAAACCTTTAAAAGACCTTTAAAAACATTTAAAAACGTACTGATCCAAAACTTTTGAACGACAGTGTAACTTCAAAATAAAATGAATTTATTGAATGGCTTCCTAAATACACATTTAATGAGACAAAACAATACAACCAATATCAACACTTGGACATGTGAGGGTTAAATGTGTCTTAAAGTAAAAAATTACTGTTTTTAGCACTGCAGTTTGCTAATGAGTACACATGCCAGAGAAATTCATCATTTTCATCATTCAAAGAAATCATGTTTACTGTCACGCACGCACGTTTTCCTAAATTGGCAGCGCAGACTGATGTTGGTGGATTTGAAGGATGCTTATCAGGGTCTCTGAGAGAGCTCTATGTGTTTGGCAGAGCCGCAGAAGCACAGATAGAGTGTGCGAGGGGAGTACACCATGCCACATGCCCACAGCTTAAAGAGGGGGCGGGTGACTAGTAGACACCAGTGCTTATTAACGCCATTAGGGATGAGGTCCTCTCATTCCCCAAGATTCTGGGTGCTGGATGTTGACTTGCAACCAGACCCAAGATTGCAAAGACACCATTTGCATTTAAATGACTGGAGTCCTGAGCCAGCCGATAATAGGCTTTAAGGAAGGACTGGCAACCCATTTATCCACCTACTCACACTGACTATACAATCAGACTTCTGCACCATGCCACCATACTGCGCTAATCTGTACTTCCTGTACACAACGCTGCTAAGACACAGTCAAGAGCGGAGGAATGATAACTAGCACAAAAACACGCCCGCGTGCACTGATAACTGTGAATGCTGCGACACTGGAATTGACACAAGAACACATGAATTTAGTGTCAACAAATGTTTCAATGCAACGCTAAGTGTTACATGCTTAAAAAATCAAAACTGAACCTATTTAGTTTAAGGCAGGTTCCTTGTCTTACGGTGCATGATTCATCAGTCCTTCCTATTTCAAATAATAATAAAGTTTGCCTTTGTACTCTTCAAACCAAAATGCCAAAAATGCAAAAAGTTTCCAATTAGTAAATAAAGGAACAATACATTCAGTAAAACAAAAAGGCATTGTGCATTTGCACTCAATTACTTGGCATGCCACTGTTGCAAGCTTTTACAACAGCAAATTGTATTATATAATTACTTAAAATTAGTAAATTGAAAAAATAATAACTGTAATTACCATCAATTTTGAATGCACTTTCTATGTAGTATCAATGATGTCATATATTTGATGAGCTTCACACCCTCTTCCTGTCTCTCTCGATTATTCATTTTCCATTCTTTCTTCTTGTTCTCTGTGCACACGACTTCATTAAAATCTAATGAGCGACTATGACTCATCTGATAGCACCAGATCTTATAATCTTCACTCAACTCCTAATGAGGGTGCAAGGCTTTGATGAAATACTGCCTCACCATTTCATCTAGATGGAGGAACACAGACAGGATAAGTACAAGGAAAAAGAACAGAGAAAACTTGTGCAGATCAGACAACCTACATTTCATCTACACATATGCAAAATACTACCGACTTTACACCTTTGTTCCATCAGAAAAATGATGTACTCTAGGAATCATGCAGCTGGAGCGGGCAACACCTTGCACACAGGGCAAGTGTAGTAACATGACACTTAAAGTTCAATCAGTTTCACCTCTAACCTCATCAACCAAGGACTTCCAGATAATCTGCATGGCATATCATTATGTGGGTAGTGCCAGCACAGAAATATAACAAGACGCAAGAGAGACTAATCCTGTGCATATATAGAAACATCAAGTCACAACACAATGTCAAAGACTTTAAGAAATTAATCATCATATTATATGCAATAGATATTCTACAGAGAAAAAAAAACTGTAACATTACTGATGCTGCAGAAGGACAAAACGATGCATTAAGAGCGGGGGTGAAAACTTTTGAAATTTGAAGATTAGGGTAAATTGAATTTATTTTGCCATCTGGGAAACATGTAAGTATCTTCTGTAGCTTCATAAAGGCAGAACTAAATGAAAATAATATGATATTCAGGCAAAATAAGAAAAATCTACACATCTTCATTCTGTTCAAAAGTTTTTACATCCCCGGCTCTTAATGCATTATTTTCCTTCTGGAGCATCGGTGAGCATTTGAACCTTTTGTAATAGTTGCATATGAGTCCCTCAGTTCTCCAGTGTGAAAACATGGATCTCAAAATCATACAGTCATTGTTGGAAAGTGTTCAAATGCACTAAAATGAATACATTAAAATAAGAACAGCAGGCAGTTTAACTGTTCAAGACAAACATGGAACTTATGAACAACTATCACTAAACAAAAAAAACAGCTGTGGATCATTCAGGTAACAACACTGTATTAAGAATCAAGCGTATGTAAACTTTTAAGCAGGATCATTTGTATAAATGTAACTATTATTTTCTCTTGCGGACTATATGTAAACGCTTTTATGTGAAATATCTTATTCAGGTCAGTAATAAATAAAAAATAACATGCATTTTGTATGATCCTTTTTGTTTTGGTAAAATAATTAACATTTTGCAGATTCTGCAAGGTGTGTGTACACTTTTGACCTCAACTGTAAATGCAATTTCTAGGGGGCAAAATGAGAATTGTGTAGGAAACATGCTGAGGTCAAAGCTACGTATGACATTTCTGTTGAGAAATTTCTTGACGTGAGTCACGTTAAAGGGTTTTTAGACTCTCAGTCATCAAATTAATTACACTTCAGCCAGTCTGAACCTTATGATTATGAGACCTCAGTGCTGCGCCTGTGCTGTCTCTAAAATGATTACATCTTGCTTCTGATGATTACTTGCCTTTACGATGTCTATAACCAACTTTGTCCTGATTTACTGGCACAGAGGTGTATATACAAGGTTGTTTGTGTGTGTTGTTATTGCTGTGTGTGCGTATCAGTTGTCAGTATACATCTTACTGGCCTATGAGAAATTGGGGTTGAGAGGTTAAAGTCTTTCTCACATTTTCTTCCTCTCTTAAACCAGACAAAGATCCAGAGCTCATCAATAATGAAAGCGAGCTGGAATCATGTAAAATTCTCTAAGAAGCCCATCTCCCTTTGTACTTTAACACTATGACAGCGATTAATATTTTATATGTATCGTTACATTGCACTGTGTATGTGTGTGTCTGCTCTTTTTTTTTCTCCTCTGCCTTCTTTCACTTTTACATAGCCGTCCTCTCTGAAAAACAGATGAAAAACATTACGGTACTGAGCAAAATGGCCACTGCCCTTCACCCAGGCTTCTAAATTGTGGTTTACTCTGCAAATGAAAGCTGCAGAAGCCTTTCCCTTGAGGAGAGCACTTCTTGACACTGCTGTTTTGACAGCGCTAACGCAATATCTGTTCTTGGCGATGGAACGTTTTCAAGGTGCTGTTCATTTCTCCACTCAGCCTGGTCTGAAAGTTAACACTCTCCCCAGATGATTCAATCAAGCAGAGTTTAATGAGGTAAAATGAGGCGAAAGTCCAGCAAATTTCAGCAAATCCACAACCTTCTGTTGTGCAACATCCCGCCAATGCAGAATGCTGCCCACAAGGAAACAAGTGCAAAAATACAGGGAAATATCAAAAGGTTCAGCTGACTAACTCTGATCTGCAAGCAAATGTGGAATAAAACCATGCACCAAAATTCCTGAAAAGGTTTTAAATCAGCAAACTCAGCATCATTCAGAAGATAGCAGCACCTGTCACTCACCCGCTTAGGACCACAATGAAGTCCATTACGTTCCAGCCGTTCCTCAGGTACGAGCCCTTGTGGAATACAAATCCCAAAGCAATGATTTTTATTCCGGCTTCAAAGCAAAACATTCCTATAAAGTAGGGCTCTGTTTTTTCCTGAAAGAAAAAGAATGGATTGGGTGTGAGACAACAGAAACTACCTATACAAAAGGCCCTAAAAATGCCACCTAGCCAGTGTGCTTATTAGATTTTAAATGTTCTATTCAACAAATGTATAATTAGCATCTTGGTTTTATTTGAGATTTTATTTAGTCAGGTAAGAGTGCCGCTACTTGCCTCTGTTTAAACAAGCACTCAGAAATATGTCACAGAAGTAAAACAGTAGGGAAACACTCTTTGAATTGGAATAATTAGCTTGTGGTGAGTGATTCAATGGGGGAAACTACAGTCTGAATAAAGTTGTCAAGAACAAAGAATATGAGGAAGGAAAGAACATGAGAATATGCAACATTTAGAGAATAACTGTGTTCCCTAGACTGATTCAGAATAGTAGGTTTTCTCATTACACAAATTGCTAGAAATGCATTTGTAAGTAGATAACTAGGCCAAAAGGATTCATTTATAATAAATGATTTGCATAAAGTTTCTTTCAAATGAAAACAGAAAATCTGAAAGAGGAGATAAGGATAGCTATGCTTCATGTGTAGTTTATAAACAGTATGTATATTTAAGTAGGTAGATGTGTTCTCACAAGTCTCTTTGACATGGGCGTCTTGTCCTCTCCAGGCAGGTGCTGCTCCAAGGCCAGGACGATGCAGTTGGCGATAATGGTGGCCAGGATCATATATTCAAACGGAGTTGAGGAGGAAGGTTAAGGAAGAGTGCATACTTAAAACAGCCTGATGATGTTGTTAAAAGTTAAACAGCACATACTTAAGTATATACAGTGCCTTGCTAAGGTACTCGCACCCCTTCAACGTTTTATGTTGCTGCCTTATGTTAAACTGTTTTAAATTATTTTTTTCCCACATCAGTCTACTCTTTATACACCATAATGACAAAGCACAAAACATGTTTGTAACAACTTTGCAGATTTAGTAGAAATAAAAAACTGAAATGATTCCATTGAATAAGTATTCATACCCTTTTCTCGGACGCTTGAAATTTAGCTCAGGAGCATTCATATCGCTTGCAGACGTTACTACAGTGTGAACAGAGTTAACCTGTGGCAAATTCATTTGAATGAGTGTGATTTGGAAAGGCACACACCTCTCATTAAAAGGTCTAACAGCTGAAAATGCACATCAGAGCAAAAAACAAGCCCTGAGGTCAAAATAACTGCCTGTAGAGCTCAGAGACAGGATTGTGTCAAGGCACAGATCTGGAGAAGACTTCAGAAAAAAATTCTGCTGCTTTCATGAAGCTTTAAGGTTCATATAAGTACGTAAGCTCCATTATCCATAATGGAAAAAGTTTGGAACAACTAGGACTCTTCCTAGAGCTGGCCTCCTGGCCAAACTGAGCAATTGATGGAGAAAGGATGTGGTTATACTGGTGACCAAGAAGCTGATGGTCACATTAGTTGAGCTCCATGATCATTTATGCAGATGGGAGAAACTTACAGAAGGACAAACATCACTGCAACACTCCACCAATCCGGTCTTTATGGCGGTGTGGCCAAACTCAATCTTCTCCTCATAGAAGACACATGAAAACCCACTTGGAATTTGCAACAAAGCATCTAAAGAGTTCCTAGATTGTAAGAAACAAGATTCTCTGGTCTGATGAACCTTAATTCCAGCATCACGTATGGAGGAGACCAGGCACTGCTCATCACCATTTACAGTGGTATCCCAACAGTAAATGTGGTGGTAGTAGCCTCATGCTGTGGGGCTGTTTTTCAGCAGCAGGGACTGAGGGACTCGTCAGAATAGAAGGAAAGCTCAACACAGCAAAATATAGAGAAAGCCTTAATGAAAACCTACATAAAACCTCAGACTGGGCAGAAGGTTCACGTTCCAACAGCACACAGCAAGAGTAGCTTATACAAACTCTGTAAATGTCCTTGAGTGGCCCAGCCACAGCCTGGGCTTGAACCCAATCACACAATTCTGGAGAAACCTGAAAATGCCAGACCCCATCCAAGCTGACAGAGCTAGAGAGGTGAAGAGGCGAGGCTAGGAAAGGCAGAAAATTGCCAAATGCAGATGTGCAAAACTTGTCGCATCATACCAAAAAGACTTGGGGCTGTAAAGGTGCTTCAACTAAGTACTGAGTTAAGGGTATTAATACTTATGCAATGTACTTATTTCAGTGTTTTGATATGGGAAAAAAGTAATTTAAAGCAGTTTAACATAAGGCTGCAAAATAACAAAAATGAAGGGGTATGAATACTTTTGCAAGGCACTCTACACCATTTCACTTGTCATTGTTTATGCAAAGTAATTAATTCATAAATTGTTAAAATCCTAATTCCTAATTTGCTTAAATCAATAGTACATTAACAAAACAGCCCGTTAAACCTGTTTGACATTTAAAAAGAAATGACTCAAAAGAATGATTCACTCACAAATCTGACCAACTGAACCACTATGGATTATCAAGTTTCTTTTTTAAATGTATACTCACTATAGAAATTTCCAACCAGAATACCCTAATATTTCCAGGTTTTTCTATAGAGTGTGTTTCAGTGTGCATGTGTTAAAGATGTGCTCTCTCTCTCCCTCACACACACAGCACACTGAGTGCATGAAGACCCATTGCCTTGTCCTGTTAAACGAAAAAGAGCAGCAGTTCACAAGATGTTTTCAGGACCCCTGGCGGTTGTGAGTTCACAGTCAGCCACTGATTTGCATGTGAACAAAAATTTTTTTGGATTTTGCAATGTAGGCACCTGCCAATTTCTGCCAGTAAGTGTGGGGACAAAAAAAAGATAAATAAAAGAGCCCAAATCTGTTTAAGACAGAGAGAGTTCAGTACAAATAGAACAGGCAACTGGAGGACAGACCTCTAGGGAAGTCTCTCTATCTTCTGTGCCTTTCCTTTCCTCAGTTTGCGTTAATTAAATTAAGCCCAGACTTTGCTGAGTTCTTGTTCTAGTAGCATAATGCTAGTGTCAACATGTCAGCATTGGCATAAACAGCAAATTCAACATACGTTTTGGTAAAACCGACAGTATATGTTTAGGCTATTTAAATTAAATAATAAAATAATGTGATAAAAAAGAAACATCCTGTGTACATGCTATGCATGGGTTTAATACATTTTGTCATTTCACACAATATTTCTTTTTAAAAAACTTGTTGCATCTCACCTAAAAAGCTGTTAAAAGTATTTCACTTCTCAACAGTTAATAAGGAGTCACTTCATACACAGATACATTATTTTAGCTTTTATAAACAGCAAAAGAGTGTGAGAGGACCATAGAAAGAGAGACTACAGCCATTGCAATCTGAGAAAGAGCAATAGAGAGACAGAGAGAGAGAGAGCGGTATCCGTGGCAACAGGCTCTCTCCTGTCTGCCATAAGTCAGTACTCAGAGTTAATATGGTCTCTGAGCCATCAGTGTTCTCTACATGCTGCTGAATGCATTCGTACAATCAATACTGACTTCACAAACATCCTTTCAATGTATCCACCATGACACACAATACTCAATATTTCTTCAGATCAGCTCTTAATAAGTTCAGGAAATTGGGGAATACTGAATAGTCTAGCCACAGGATCATGCAGGGATCACCATTACCTTTCGAGACTTTATCAGCAAACTCTCTCTTCCACTTTCTCAGTCTCTTTCTATATTTTACTGGAAAATATTTCAAAATAACAGTGCAAGTAAGTGGCAATGGAATTTAATACAGTGCTTTTCAATGCACAAAAAGAATGAATTGCATTTCAATCTAATGAAAGCTTGGAGCATGAGAGAGAGAAAGTTATTAGGAGAGAAACAGAATAAATGCATGGAAAGACAGTGAGTGAGAGACATAAAATTATCACTCTAACACTGTGTTCTAACTAGACATGACGTAATAAAGACTGCTTTTTGTCCACACAAGCTATGACAAGCAACCAACAAAAAACTGTTTAGTTTCTGTTAATGTGTTATAATTCTATAAACTCTCACTGGCTCCAAATCCTGCTCTACATTTTTCAATGATTTTAAAAGATTTATTATTTACAATTTAAAATAACAGTTTTCTATTTTAAGATTAGATAACATGTAAGATATGATGTTTAATATTTTAAATAGGGCTGTCAAATGATTAATCGCAATTAATTGCATTTAAAATAAAAGTTTGGGTTTGCCTAATAAATGTGTGTGTACTGTGTGTAATTATTATGTATATATATTATGTATTGAAGCTAAACGCAGACGTTTAAACAGATAGACTATGGGTGAAACCTGCTATGATTACTCTACTTTTAAATCATAAATTTGATTTAAACAATAGGTCTACATAATATTCACATATGCAGTTCATTTATTCCACATATTCTGACTTTTTTCTTGCAAACGCAAATTTATATCTCGTATTTCGTACTTTAGAACTTAATTTAACTCAACAATAGCGAGTTTGTCTTTTCTGAGGGGAAAAAAGTCAGAAGTGTGGGATATAAAAAGCGCCTGTCAAATGGCATGTGAACACATGTTCTTTCATGTCTTATTGTGCTTAAACTGTCAAATACAAACAAGTTTATGTTAAAAACACACAGGCATTACAAAAACAGTTAGTTATATCTGTGAAGGTAACAGCTGGGAAATAAATATTAGATCTGTGTGGCAGCAGCATAATATACAGTAAAAAAAAAAAAAATTCTCTTGTCTCCTCTGACGCTGGGACTCTAAATAGTGTTCTGTGCTCGTCTGAGCAACCAACAACAAAACAGTTAGCATGCTTTGCTTGAACTTTTGCCATGGTGTTAGAACTGGTACACCGTTATCGCTTGCGAAAACAAAATGACTGCTGCGGGTGGAAACGTGCAGATTAAGGGCGGTAATATTATAATAAGATCCCCTTCCTACGTCATGGGGGAGCAAAATTTGAGCGGCTTGCAGAGAAAGGCTTACAACAACAAAGTTATTGGGTTGTCCTTTTTCACAATTTCTGGGTTGGTACATGCGGGGACCCGAATATAGTCAGAATATTTTCATTATATGTCCCCTTATAACTCATAAACTCATTCCTCAGGTGGTTTTCCAAACCTGATTAAGGCATAAATAAAGAGATCCTTAACACCCCCCAACACATCCTCTGTTTCTCCCTCTCCTGTTCACTGGAGGGAGGCTTAGGGCCGATTGACAGGATCAATTATTGAGTAAGCATGGGCACGGTGGGGTACTTCCTCCCTCAGCCACACAGTGGGGATCAGAGGGGCGAACAGCTGCGGCTTCCCCACCGGCCGAGCATCACAGCGCCCCACTCGCTTCATTAAGCCGCTGTCCTTCTCGCAGACGCCATCGATCCGCCACAACCGACCTGTCCACCTGACCCTGTGGCCAACTGGGTCCACTTCAGGAACCGAGATGCCAAATAATGACATCACCTGATGATCTCCTTCCCATGTGCGTCACTGAGAGGCAACAGCACGTGCTTCCACCCCTCCTCGACATTCACTGCCTACACACACCCCCTAACAAACATGTTCTTCCCTAATGACTCCATCTGTAAGTTTTCCAATCCACCAAATGACTGCATTTCTCTCCAGACACATCTCTGTCCCTCCTCCCAGCACTCCATCAGCCTGAGCTCAAATCACACGTCGAGCGGCACTTCAAACAAAGCCTTCCTAAATTACCGCTCTCACACACAGGTTGTCGATGCTGCACCACACAGGGCTCGTGAACATGCTGTTTTGCAAACCGGTGTGACCTTTGGTTATGCCCCAGGCTTCTGTGCGTGTGCAAGTTTGTGTGTACACATGAGGAAAGGTGTGTCTTTTTTCACAAATTCGCTATCTATTATGATTTCATTTACAATAGGCAAATACAATTCGAATTTAATTAATTTGAAACTTTCAAATTCAGACTAAAAAAATCAATTCCTGATATGCACCCTACCCAATTTTATCTCATTGGTCCAAAATCTGTTTCCTCATAACCGTACACCATTAATGTCACCTTCTACAGTATCTTTGCTTTCGGTGTGGACAGACAAATCACTTGTTAATGGAAACTTGCTGTGTCACCTGGTTAAGACGATTGATTGTCGTGTCAGCAACCAATGCATCCACTGCAGAAAAAAGGATAAATGAATTAATTTAATATCTATTTAAAACGCACTACTGATATAACACAAATCCATGTTAATGGAGAACTCCACTTCCAGAACAACAATTTACAAATAATTTACTCACCCCCTTGTCATCCAAGATGTTCATGTCTTTCTGTCTTCAGTCG